>AYLM01003173.1:0-47937 GCA_001625345.1 Cairneyella variabilis
TTGCAAAGTCTACCACTCGTGTGCTTAATTTTCCACTCTGAATATGATTTAGCTTCCACTGTCTCCGCCGCTCATTCATAGATCATTATATAGGCCTTTCTGCCACTCATTTATAGGGCTTTTGTTCACCACATTTATTTTGTTAAGCGTGTGCTTGATTCTGCCGCTTGCATTGTGTCTCATTTTCACCGTCTCTGTCCTAGCATTCGCCCACCCCGATACAGGTCTTTCTGCTGCTGTCTGACATTGTTCTTATTTACCGTATTCGCACTATCACTCGAAGATCTATTTCTGCTATCTGCTTATTCCTTGTATTGCAGTCATCCGTCAGTCGTGTGCTCGATCCTTTGTTCAGGGTAATGCCTCGCTTTATTATCAAGTCAGGTAGAAAAGAGAGCTGCTACACAATCACCTTGGGCTTTGACATTGTATCTAATCCCGAGCTGCAAGTGGAATTCCCTCATTAAGGATACTCTCAATTATTAAACTTGATCTCAAGTCTTCGATATCTTTAATATATCAGAGAACTCTCCGTAACCTTACCCTCTCTCTAAAATCAATTGCTCATCACCATTCCAAAGTCTATTAAAGGTCAACTTAAGACCATGAAGATCTTCTCTCAGCAAGCTCATCCAACGTCTCGCATTCAACTGACTGTTGCTACGCTCTGCTCTTCACCGACTTGAGGCCAAGAACTATCTGCACATTCGTCACCAAATTCTCCCCTGCTTCATCAAGCTCTGTGTTCGCCAAGTCTCGACTGTCAGAGGCTTCCACAATTACTGCCGTCGCTTTCTCAACTGCCGTCGATAATTTACATGTCGTCAATCTTGTAGGGAGGCAAGATCGGCAGAAAACTGAGAAGCCTATCTTTGGTGTCTAGAGTGGAGGAAGCTTCGCAGTCGATTGCACGTCTCGTGTAACCTTAGTCGAAAAGCTGGGAATCCAGGACCAGAAATGTGTTATTCGAAAGTAGAGTTGGGTCTACCATTGGTGATATAACTGCGGTCAATAATTCATGTTCTGTCAACGTTCCGATAAGCTAGCGGGAGATCTGGCCAATTCTCAAAAGCGTTTTCTTGTCGCTGGCTAAACTTGCAAGATTCTCAAGGGAAAATGGTGTAGAGGTTGTGAGTTATGCGAGCAAAGCTTTGCAAGACCATGAAGGGTGCAAAACTGACGTTGAGAGAACGCAGAGCTGTCGTAGCACTAAACTCGGTGTACTAGTTAGGAAATATTTAAGTTGTGAGCAGCACCTTCTTCAAGGATGTGCTTGGAAAACGCTGGAGTAGAAGCTTAGGAAACTGAACAGAATATTGGTGGTCATCTCACAGGTCTCCTGAATTCACTGGGCTGCATTTCCAGTTCGAGTCTGAACAGTGTTGTTCTACACAAAGAACTTTCAAGAACATGGGGCTGATGCAGCTCTATCCTACCTTCTCTGACGTCTGCTCTTGATTTTATTGCCAGCTGGCTGAGAAGTTCAAGTATGCTTCACGAGGGCTGTGATATAGAGAAATGCATGGAGGCATTGACTTGAGTCCTTGACTAGTGAGAAATATCACGAATAAAATTTCGGAGTCAAAATCTCCCAAATCAGACAATGCACATGATCTGGATCATGCAGAGTTGAACCTCGAAGACCTAGAACTAACGTGGGTGTCATCTGAACTCAAGTCTCAATATAGTTGAAACGGGGTGGTTGTAGAAAGTACCTCCGTCTCACTTGGTAGAGACAGCCCCACGAACCGGTTTTACTCTACTGTACGAAGAGAACACAAGATCGGAGACAATTCGTGAGATCGACAACCCGCTGAAGCCGAGAATATTACAAATATACATCTGCCGCGAGACAAAATGCGCAGATGATATGCTTCGAGACAGCAATGGAGAGACATTGTGCTGATAACCCGAACACTCACCCTCCAATGCTCGAAAGGTGTATTTTAGTGAGGCACTAATCCTCTTAGTGCTAAAAATGCGGACGGAAATGTCACCGTGACCTGCTGGTTCGCGGCTAATCGATAGGATGTAAAACATCGATCAGGCGTTGATCGCGGCGGAAGGAACGTGTAAAATCAAGTGGCGGTCATTAATCCTGCCACGGAGAATAATACTTGCTTGCCATCTTCAAAGTTTCGATAATTGGGCATATATCGGAGCTTCAGAAACCATTTGAAAATGCTGGCCGTGAAATGTTGAAGGCAAGGGGCACTCGCTGCAAGGTTGAGCTTCCTTTTGGTTTTGGCAAACGAGGCTGACCATGCTTATTTGTTGACATTTGAACCGAAGAGATCGCGAATCAGTGGGCTTTCGACCCCTCAGTGACGGCATCGCACATATTTTCACCCCGCCATTGCGTGGGATGCAAACCACATCTGTTTGAACGTCCTCGAATAGCTGACTCGCCGAGGCAACTGACTCAAAATCAAGGCTTGGCCATCCCACGAGTTCGCGTTATACTGAATGTACTCGTAGATTGACTAAACACCTAGCGATGATCCACCCGAACTCGACGCCTTCTGCAGGAATATTCGGGGTAGTGCGAAGGCACGGCATCTGATTGACCCGCATAGTACCCGACTAGATGAAGAAGATCGTCGTCGCTGGCGATCGCGATGAACGGCGGCGAGAGCGGTGAGAGACGTCGACCCCAGGTGTTGATGCACGCAACTCACGATGTCCTCAAAAGTGTTTCGACGTTTGCTCTCGGCGCTTTGAGTTGAGGCCTACGTTGCATGTGCCGGCATCGGCTTGTCGAACATCGGACGACTAACTGGAAGCGCAGATGCCGCCTGCATCTTCCCAGGGTTCGTTAGGCTGGATCTTAGTGTGGTGATGTGCATTCAAACGAGAGCGCACGGATGAAGAAGCAGGCCTGATAAGATCGATTAGAGTTTGCGAGGCCGCCCCTGCCGCTGTCACACAATGGAAACTCACGATATCCGCGGCGGGGTCCAACTGTGGTGTTGTTGACCTCGCCCTGGACGGGAAAAGTGGTATCAATATAGGAGGCCCACTCTGTGAAAATGTTCTTAGCTCATACGATATTTAATATATCTAGACCCGGAACCAGAGAATACAGTACAGTAGGATAATTAGATCCAGAGACAACCGTAGCGACAGGATCCGAGATGCTAGGGTATCCAAGAAATCCCAAATTCGTGTCTTTTGGGACCAGTCGACCCTGAAGAAATGTCGACCCCACGTTTCCTTGAAATCGAAATTCTGAAAACATTTGGAACTGCCGAAGAATCCGGATTTCTGTTGATATGTGATGTAAATCGGGTCAGCTGTTCTGTAATACCCAGATTCTGTTACCCCAACGCTGCCTCAGATGTCCCGATTTCCCGACGGCCAAACCCCACACTGTACAAATCATGTACGGGTGGCTTTCGACTGGAATGCTTCAGTGGCTGGCGAGGGATCAAGCCAGCGAGCACATGCAGAAGGATCCCAATGCGAACAATGACCGGCATGAGTTGCATGTTGCTGCTCGGCAAACCAAATAGAGCACTTCATTTGATACTTCCGTCGAGTCCATTGTCGAATCGCAGCAAGTTCGCGATGCAATAGGCGTCATTTATTGCTTTTTCTTCCACACTGTTCACTCTTTGGTAAGTGCATTGCCTACTGTTTTCCCCATTGCATGGAAAATGAAAATATCCAGATGACAGACAGATCAATGAATGGTGTGTCCAAGAGCCACCATCGCCACACGTTCGAGACAGCATAATCATCGGTGAGCTGACTAGCTGGCTTGGTCGCCGTCTGAGTGTATTAAATCGGCTCATCGGGGAAGGTGATTCAATAAGTTTCAGCCGATCCTGTTCACTGGGCGTGAGGCTGAACGCTGTCTCGTATCTTGCTGCTTATGGATTGTAAGCGATAATGTGACCTTTGCCCTCTGACCAAAGTAACCATAACGATGTGGAACTATTTCAGAAATGATGGTGTGGTGTGTATGACTACGCACGCAACATGCGTCGGAAGTGTGTGGCAAAGGGTGGTATTTTGGGAGGTTGTTGCCGGTAGGAAGCTCAGAGGTGAGCGGTGAGCGACGAAAAGGAGTTCGCTTGATAGGCAAGCCGGCGGCATCCCAGCGCTTCTCTCCATCTTGAGGGATGGTGTTGACGGCGACGACGTCGTTCTTTCGCATCTGTTTCGCGGGGGCCATCGAGAAGATCGGAGGACGCGGTTTCTATTGGCGCCTTTGGCTGGCGCATTGAGACTTGGAGGCTTTTCGCCGGGAATTCCTGGAGCCATCGCAAGTGAGAACCCTCTGGAGATGCAGCTGCAGAGGCGATGGGAACCAGTTAGCGACCGAACACCCCACCAAGACAGGCAGGGATGGTAAGCCTCAGCAGGCTAGCATGAGTGCAATTTCGTCAAGAGAGCCTGTTGATGCTCGTCGATCATATTTCGTCGCGGTTACTGTTATTCACCGCCGCGACTACAATTTTGCGGTGAGGGGAGACGATACGAGGAAGAGAACGAGTAAATAAACATAACAGCCAGAGAATATTGGGAAAGAACGGAGCGAGATGAAGATAAAGGTGCTGGTTCAGAAGGTGCTTTTGTGTATCAGTGGAAGTTAGCGACGCGATGGTGCTTTCGGATGACAATTCCAGTATCAAACATCTCTGATATGGTGAAGATACTTAGAATTCTTGCACTTGGATTGCCCAGCTTAGACTTGATTCTCGAGATCTTAACCTCTTCGAACTTGGCTTGGAAATTTCTGTATTTCTCGAACATCTCGTGGATCAGAAGGATTTTCATAAATTCCCACTCCGCCATTAGGGCTCCAGCGGGAAGGCCGTCCCGTGCCTTTAAATATGTGTGCCATTCACATCGTGAACCTCTGCTGAGTTTCAGATATTGGCTGCCGCATTCGCCATTTACAGAGATCTTGTGTTTATTTATTCGTTTAGGGTTTGCGACTTGCAGTAAAATTTGTATGCAGAAAAAAAAAAACAGTTCGACGTCAAAAGCTCCAAAGTCCAGGGTTCACCTCGCCGGGCCACCCACTTGGTCTCTGCTCGCCAGCGGCGCTACTTTTTGTGGCACAGACTAGCCCGGAAATTGAGACAGCCAGGACCCTCAACTCTGATTCCAATCACCACCTGCTTGCTACCTGCTCCCACCACTATCCCTTCCAGCGACAAGCCTCCACAAACAAAGCAGAGGCCACAAACAGAGTCGGCCTTGTCCGTCTCATCCCTTGCTTTTACAGCCTCGAAAGCTCGCTCAGAGCTGTCTTCAGCGTTCCTCCTCAACTTCGCCCAGCTGCTCTGCTCCGTATCTGCAAACCTGCAGTACTTTATTGTGTTGTGCGCGTTCCGTCCTGCGCGTTGACACCCAAACCCTTCCTCTACAGCCCGCACATGCGCTGCATCCTGGTAAGAAGTGGAGAGTGGGCGAGCTCGACCGACCTCGCATTGCATACAGAACCACAACCTCAGTCGTGAAGCCACCCATCTCCACTATTGGTCACTCTGAGATCCAAGGACGGCGGCAGAACTTTTCTTGCGACATATCGTCGGCCTCTTATTAACCTGGCTCTACGTCCGTCGCTTGTTCCCTCCCTCTTGCTTCATCGTGCAGTGCCTGTGAGCAGTGTTGCTCTTGGTGCCCAGCACCTTCACGACCAGAAGTGCGCGTTGAGGTACGTTCCTATTTTGCTTTCCTATCTTTCCTCTTCTTACACAACGTCTCATGTGCCTTCGGGACTTGGTGATATGTCATATGCACCCCTCCGCTGTGCTTCGAGTCCAGACGTTGGTCTTCTTGAGCAGCGATAGTCACGCGTAGAACATGCGAGACCTGACAGACCATTTTGCTACTCCAGCCTGTTGCAGTCCCGAATCTCGCGGATACCTCGTTGCTTCGCTCCTCGATGTTCTCACCACTGCTGTTACATCTTAAGTTGCGAACCCGGCTAACGTTGTGTAACTTACAGACCGCTCTTCTTCTCCCCTCGCGCGGTCGAGTGGTACATTCCCATACAAGGTCTGTCCGTGAGATACAAGGCGGCGGGTAGCCTTTTCTCTAGTCGTCGATTTCCCGCCGAAGGGCTATAGACTTTCTATTCAATAAAGGCAATCCATATGCATCCTCAATGATGGACACTGAGGATGGGCAGTTCTTCATAAAGGTATAGAGCGAGATCTATCTCTAGCTCATAGATTGTTCGGCTGTACTGACAATTTCTGTAGAACTTGGCCCACTTTGTACGGACGCACGAGAAGGCGTTGGCCAACGCACTTCAATTAAAACGCCAGCAGCTTCCAAAGAGTGCATCAACACAAAGCGTAACTGGAGCAGTTGGAAGTTCTGCAGTTCCTGCATCGCCGATAGTTACAAATGCCCCCTCATCTGCATCTTCCTCTACGACCTCGAGTACATTGGCCGCGGCCCTTTCTCTCCCATACTTGACCTTCGCATCCCATAACATCAAGCCTGCTAAACTTGCATTGACGCCACATCATCTATTCTACCTTCTCTCGCGGTTCGAGGATCTTGGTATTACCGTGGGACCTATGAATGTGCGGCTGGAAAATCTACATGCAGAAACAACAGCGGCGAATTATGTCTCTTTCCTGAGTCAGTCCCAACGTACCAAGGGAGGTCGAGGCTCTGATCATGGATCCGTCCATTCGGTTTCCAGCGTAAGAAGCGTGATGTCTGGCATGTCGTCTCTATGGTCGAATTTTGGCCTGGGTTCTGGAGGAGCTGCTGCACGAACAGAAAAGCAGAAAGCTGCCATTGAAGCTGACTTGAAATACCTCTACTCGGCATTCACCAAGATACCCTGCCTCAGACTCGCGCCTGATCGACGAGCTCGATTGATTGAAGGATATGAAGAGTTCCCATTCGATAGCGCCGTTCCCCTTTATGCATTCAAAAACATCAGTGCCCTGGAGATTAGTGACATTGATATTAGGCAGTTCTTTGGCTGGGACCGCATTGCGGAACAGCTGAGGTCTTTGACCGTGAAGCGTGCAGGAGTAGATGACCCGGCTGATCTTCTCATCAATATAGTTCTCGACGATATGGACAAGCGCAGGCGGCGTTCCTCAAAGGCGCAGATGTCACCGACAGCGACCTGGGTTGCATCGTCTTCAAGTCCCAAGCGAAGTCCAACAATCCCGCATGCAGAATTGGTCAAGTCGAACTCGGCACCTGGCTCACCAGATGAGCGGAGTCATATTGGAGACGAGGCGGAACGGGGTACCTCGCTGGTTCGATCCGGCTCAGACGGCGCGAAGTCACCCACGAAAGGAAGACCCAGGAGCAACTCTCCAGTTCGACCGACAAGTTCAAGGACAGGCTCAGCACACGGTCACCTACGTGGTTCGTACAAAGTGAAGCGGTCAGGATCTGGTAGCTCACATTCAAGCATGTCGGACGGCTGGCATAACCCCCGTGGCAGCTCTTCCAATTTGCTTTCTATGGGCATTCTACCTTCGTCCAAATGGCGCTTCCTAAAGCACCTCAGCCTTGCTGAGAATGGACTCACTTCGATATCTGCTTCGAGTTTGTCCCCACTGGCCAACACGCTTCACTCCCTCGACCTGTCATCCAACCTCTTCGCCCAGATACCTGATTGCCTGGCTTCTCTTACAGCTTTGAGAGCTCTCAACCTCTCCAACTGCATGATCGACTCTCTCCACTCGCTCACAAGAAATCCACTGCCAGCAATCACAGCCTTGAACCTTCGCTCCAACCGACTGATATCCATCGCTGGGGTTGAAAGACTTTATCCGCTTGAGAGGTTGGATCTGCGAGACAATAGAATGACAGACCCCACGGAACTTGCTAGGTTGACAGGAATACCCGACCTGCGGGAGATCTGGGTATCCGGTAATCCTTTCACTAGGTCACATAGCAGTACTTACAGAGTCACGATCTTCAATCTGTTCCGACAGGCCCCTGGATATACCGAGGACATCATCATCGATACCTATGCTCCAGGCTATAGTGAACGACGTCAATTGGTAGACCGTGTTGGAGAGAAGGCCAGTGTTCCGATAGTGAAGCCACCACCTCCAGACTACGGCCTGTCCGCAGTGGATGTGAACAGGCCCATCATTGAGTACCCTCCTCCTCGGGAGCCCACAGTTCTTCGAAAGGAGCGACCCATACCAGCAGCTACTACTAGCGAGATACACACTAGTTCTTCTGGACGGCGGAGACGCACACCGAAGCGGAGAATCGTGGATCTCTCCACCTCCGAAACCTCGCCTAGCAAACCGGTGGCCAAGGTTTCGGCTGCACCAGAGGAAGGTACTCTTCTTGCTGCCGGGTCAGATAGTGGCTATGGTGTCAGTCCTGATCCATCTCCTCGAACTGTACCATCGTATATCCCCTCCGAGCCTCGACAAGCGCCAACCCAGCCAGAATTCCCACGCATTGATACTTCAGTGGTACCTCAACTACCTCCCATCGAGACGGTCTCATACGAAAGCCCCCTTAAATCAAATATCAACAAGGATCCGCAAGACTGGAAGGTCAGCGGTGAGATATACAAGAAGAAGCTTGAAGCTCTTCGAAACGAAGTCGGAAATGGATGGCTCAGTGTGCTGAGCGAGGAAGGATGGGATGGGCACAACAACTATTCTCAACCCTTTTCACAACAAACCTTTGCGGGCCAAGACTATAGTCCTGCAACCACGATACGCCCGAGTCCTGTCACACCTCGAGCCAATAGTCAACAAACAATACATAGTGGACGGACACTAGGATGAAGATGTCCGTCGGTGATCCTCTTGATTGGGTGATTGCCCTCTACTTTCAGAGATACGGTTGACATGTTGCTGTCAAGCCGGAGAAAGGCGGTAGCATTGGGAGGCTGTTCTTGATACCCTGGTCTTTAAAAGCGGCATTGCATCATGACGACTCTGCTCCTTTTCTCAAGACTCTTGCATTGCGGCATCTTTGCACGTTTGCAGTTTACGGTTTTCCTCTCTCGATATTCATTGTCATCAGCATAGCGTACGGTCTGGAGGGTCATCTGCGTTTCATTGTCTCTTCTTCTCTTCACTACTTTTCCTCTTCTTCTGTGCATGCCACATGATGCTAGTTGTGTGGTGGATGATGGATTCTGACCTCTGATGAGCATTTGCGCCCCAGGTAGATCTCTGAGGGTTGGATGGGTTTTTACGAGATTGAGCTGAGATGAAAGATTGGGGCCTTTTGTGTGTGTGTAGAATATGGGTTAAAGGGTTGGTTTATGGCGTTGGCGTTGTAACGATGGCATCTTTGTACTGCATGAGGGAGCGTGGACTGATGGAATGGATGGATGGGGCTGGGTGGCTGGCATAATGAAATCCTTTTCGCTCTGCTGACTTCTGGCTTGATGTTGATACGTGCATTATGATGAGCGGTGTATGAACATAGTGGGTTCCGAGAGTTGTCGATCCATCGAGCCCTTGTCCTACAGCGCGGTGTTGTGAGATCAAAAAGACTTCTCGCTTACCAGCCTTACCGTTCTCTCTCCCCTTTCCTTGCTAGCCTTAGCGACAGTAGCCTCCGCTCGGCAACCTTAGCTTTATCTATTTCCGGCAGTTGAATCTTGGGATCTTAGGTTGGAATCGTACGCTTCCTCGTTCTAGATTTCCCACTCACCTGATAGATTTCCGTGTTAGGCGAATTGTGTGTGCTGACTCTAGCAGCTTCTTACATGTGCAGCGGCCGAGTTCGGGAAGTAGCGAAACATCAGTTGATACCGATGGGGTCGGCCGACCTTGGACTGAAGCTTGAGTGCATCCAATAATTTGGCTATTATTTACTCATAAAAAGGCGCTCTTTGAATCAGAACCACGAAATCATCAGAACAAAAGCCGCCTGAGTAATGGCAGGCTGGACAAGTTCGAATTGGACGAGACTGATACTTTGGAGTCGAATATGGGCTATGTTGATAATAATGATGGACCTATAACTAAGCAGCTTTACACAGTCATAGATTCATGGAAACTCGGCAGCAGTTCTACGATTGATATCCACATTTTGATAGTTCTCCAATACACAATTGACAGCATAAAATAAAAGCCTAGAGCATCCGCTCTCCATGTTATCCCCAGATCTTCTCAGCTCGTCATGCCTTAAACCATAGCACCGATCCTAACAGTACAAGAACAATTGAGATCCTTAGCTCTCCGCGTGGTGTTTCGTATTCCTGTGGAGATATGTGTCTGATAAAGTGGAACGCAATTGTCACAGGCTTCAAACGGGAGAGTGTAAAAAAAGAAATCCCCGGCAATGCAGTACTGTTGAACCAATAATCGCCCACAACTCTGCAGCCTAGAAGCAGCATGCGAAACAGGCCCTGCTTCGCTGCATAAGCGCCAGAATCCGTTGCTGCTTACCACACGGCAGGCATTGGGCGTCTTAGAGACCAGTCTGGTCGCGGCGTAGTCAGCTCAGGAATTGAGGCAACAAAGTTGCTCGACTCCTGTGTCCTGCTACACTTTCTTCCAACAATCTTCTCGACGATACCGACGACGACTATCGACGAACTCGACGATACGAGCCAGAGCAAGGCAATTCCGCGTTGTGCTCTACATGACTTGACATTCTTGTCACTCCAAACTTTAATCACAGGTCGCATTCCAGCAGCAGAGCGTTGCTTCTGCCCGCACGAATCTCAAACGAATCCCACCCCTGGGTCTTCTCTTGCTACACAAACCTTCCCACGATAACGACTCAACCTCGACAATCACCTCGCTGTCCGTGAAAAGACTCGGCCCTCACGATCCTGCCGCCATTGCTGTGTTCTGCAGAGTGTCACCGATTACACCCCCACCGTCTTTTTAAGGCGCTCGTCTATCCGCGCTTGTGTTCAAAACACAGAATTCAAATCCGAAGGAGCCCGCCCGCAACAACCTTCGAGTCCCCAAAGGCGACCTCACAATCAACCTCACCCATCCATCGACGCAGCATCTGCGAGTCAGCGAACGAAGTCGAAAGGCACAAATATCAGCCTGCCGACATTTTTCCCAGCGTCATATCACCATTACGATAGGTGAATCTTTAGGTGTCCGATCAACTCACCAACCTTGACGACAAAGGCGAAGCACAGTCTAGAAGACTCAAGCAAGACGAGGCTTTCTGTAGAAAGCTCTATTGAGGCCGATTTCACTTCATTGTAAGTGTTCCAGATTCTGCCGGGCGTGTTGAGGTCGCGGTGAACGCGACGATTAAATTTGCAGCCCGCTCTTGTCAGCCTCATACTAATCCCCACCGCGTTCGTAGATTGAGAAGTGTATCACAGCCCTCCAACCCGCGAACTCGTCTCTAGCAATCTAACAATCCCCATACACCCCTCACTGCGGAAACCCACGCCTTAACCCCGTCACCTTCTCCCACGAGAGGATAGAAGCTATGGCGGACCAGAACGACGTAGATCTCGATTCCATCATCGACAGATTGTTGGAAGTTCGAGGCAGCCGACCGGGCAAACAAGTCCAGCTTTTGGAAGCAGAGATCCGTTATCTGTGCACTAAAGCCCGTGAAATTTTCATCTCCCAACCCATCCTTCTAGAGCTTGAGGCTCCTATCAAGGTACGTCGCGTCGCCACTTGACCCCGCGAAAATCATACAGAGCCGAAGCTGACTTTAGTCGCGTGCTCGCAGATCTGCGGTGACATCCACGGTCAATATTATGATCTTCTTCGTCTGTTTGAGTATGGTGGCTTCCCTCCCGAGGCGAACTATCTCTTCCTAGGTGACTATGTCGACAGAGGCAAGCAATCTCTCGAGACCATCTGCCTGCTTCTCGCCTACAAGATCAAGTACCCCGAAAACTTCTTCATCCTCCGTGGCAACCACGAATGCGCGTCCATCAACCGTATCTATGGTTTCTACGATGAGTGCAAGAGAAGATACAACATCAAGTTGTGGAAGACATTTACCGACTGCTTCAACTGCTTGCCCATTGCAGCTATCATCGACGAGAAGATCTTCACAATGCACGGTGGTCTGAGTCCGGATTTGAACTCCATGGAGCAGATCCGCCGTGTCATGCGCCCAACAGATGTAAGTCAAAACTCGTTTCCTTGATCTGCCATCTCTCGGAGCACCGGGGACGGCCTGAGCTCTTACTGATAAAATTAGATTCCTGATTGTGGTCTTCTCTGCGATCTCCTCTGGTCCGATCCTGACAAAGATATTACCGGCTGGAGTGAAAACGACCGTGGTGTCTCGTTCACCTTCGGCCCAGACGTTGTATCTCGATTCCTACAAAAGCATGACATGGATTTGATATGCCGTGCTCATCAGGTCGTTGAGGATGGTTATGAGTTCTTCTCTAAGCGGCAGTTGGTCACGCTCTTCAGTGCCCCCAACTACTGTGGTGAGTTTGACAATGCTGGAGCAATGATGAGTGTGGATGAGAGCTTGTTGTGTTCGTTCCAGGTAGGTTCCATTTACAAGTAATGCTATCGAACATCAATTGACCTTGATATTCCAGATCCTGAAGCCAGCGGAGAAGAAACAAAAGTACGTTTACGGTGGCCTTGGTGCCAGCAGGCCCGTCACTCCTCCGAGGAAGTCAAACAAAAAGTAAATGAACAATTACGAACTTCCTTGTGTATAGCAGGTTCGGACGCAGATAAGCTTAGCTTTGCGGTTTTCTCTCGAGTCTTACGACAAAGTATCGCCCACGCGCTTCTCGAATCCTCCTCTACCGTACCCTCTTTCTCTCGATCGTCACGACTAGCAACAACACTCTCGATCTCTCGACCGACTGAACTTTTCACATCCTAAACATCCATATTGCGGTGGTGCGCTTGCTTGGCAGCGTTGCTCGTAGCTAGCCTAGCTTCTATCCCTCTTGAAAACGTTTTCCTCTCGATTGTACACACATCTCTCCCTTTGTCACCAGCTACTTACGACCCAAAAACACCCATGACCAATAAAATTCGAATTGACACGATTACAAACGACTTCGGAGACCACTTCTGTGCTTGATAAAGAAAAGAAAATGGCTTGTGAATTCTTTTGACATGGGTTTTCGAAGGCTTGAAGGTTCATACAGGGTTTCCTTTGCCCGGTGGCAGATTTCTTTTCCTTCATGCGTGTACGGTATATGAGATTACGATTCGACGGAAGGGGATGAGATGGCTTATTGCGAGCAGTGGTGCCTGGTAGGTGGTACCTTTTGTCTGTGTAGCTCTCGACTGGCTTGCTTGGCTGTCTTTGTGGGGCGTTGGAAGATGGTGCGGGGATGCGTGGTGGGGTAGGTGGTGGTGGCTGGAGGAATGGGGAGTGTTTACATGTGTTGGTTGTGCGAAGATGGGTGGCTTTTTCTCTCGAGGCCTACCATTCCGATGCCACAACTGCTGACGCTAATCTGTTGCGGTTGAATGAAATTAATTTCCTACATAGTATGCTTGCTGCTCTGTGAGTAATTTTGGAGGTTGAATATGCAAACGAGCAAATCAGCGCTCTCGGCATCCTGTCCCTTTTACCCAATATTCTCTTCCTTCTTCAAATCTCTAGATCTCATCCACAATCCTCGCAAACCCCTCCAGGAACACAGTAGCCCTGTCCCGCGCCGCCAATTACTATCTTCCCTCGTGAGTTCACGACCTCTTGCTCGCCTTTGCTTGAACCAGGCCGCGAGTTGACATCCACATCCATAGGCGTAAACTTCCTCTCTTGGTTTGAGGAATCCGAGAATGGAGACAGGGCTTGCAGGCGGTTGATAGCACGAGGGATAGGTGGGTTCGTTATGCTATATGGTTGGGGAGCACTTTGCTGCTGCTCTTCAGGTTGAGGAGTTGGCTGTGATGACGGAGTAGAGGCTGATGATGATTCCTTCTTCCTGTCTACATGACCTAAGTCTCGGGAGGGATCTATGATATCTCGGACGCGGCGCTTGAGTTCTTTGGTTTCTAGCAGACTTTAGATGAGATGTGCTGAGTATGGATAGGATGGAGTATGAGCAGGAGCATACCAGGGAATCCACCTTCGGCCTTTCGATCCCAGAGTAAGTGCTCTTGGATACTGACAGACTCACCCTCTTCGGTGGTGCCTGGTGAGGCAATGTAGAGCTTGACGATGAAAGTTCCGCCAGTTGACGGCTGGAGTGCTACTTCGCCGAGAGAGGTAGAAAAAGTGGAGAGGAGTTCTTGGGCGAACTATTGGGCAGTTAGGCAAGGCTGCTAGATAGAGGATCAACCACTGAAAGCTATCCAAGATATAATAGTAAATTTAACTTGACTTGAGAGAAATCTGAAAACTGCTTAGAAAGACGTAGTGATACTGCTCACGTGCCCGCTCCAGTCCCAGCCCGAACATTCTGAGACTGCGGGGAAAGAAATGCATGTCCGTCTGAAACCGGAAGACGGGTATTTGACTGCGGAGCATTTGGAGATGCAGAGATGAAATAAGGAAAAGATCCAGGCTTACATAGGCGGCTCGTAACATCCATTTACCTGCCAACTTTCTCGTCAGTCACACATGAAGTCGAGTGTGGTACAAACCCTTGATAGACAGTGTGGGGAAAGCGTACATTGTGTACAAAACTCCTATTTGGGAAATTAGAGACTGCCAAAAGTAGAAATAAGCTGTAGCAGAATGATGAGTTTGTGCTCATTCGGAGATCTTGGGACGGCATAGATGGGAACGAGATGAATTATCTTACAATAGTTACGCGGGGCAGTGGCGTTGATGGAGTCGCCATTGTATTGGCGACGTTCTGGTTTGGGGCTTGACGAGATGCTCTAGAAATCTGTAAGTGGAGTGAGCGAGATCGGAATACAAAGTTTCAGTTCGTGTATCGTAAAGCCAGATGAGATGCGACAATCTCTTGCTGAATATCAATCTTCGTTCCTCTGGTTGTTCTCGAAATCTGCCGCGTTCGGTTGCTTTGCGGGTCACGCTACCGAAATTGGCGTGGGCGACAGTCGGCGATATTGCACAGGCACTATTGCTCAAAGTCTCACCAGCACGATTGGCTTCCCAAAAGTCAGCATTGCACCAAGTATGTATAGTCTTCTGGTGGACTTTTAAGCGATTTCGTATTGAACTGCCCGTATAGCCTAATCGTGATCGAAACTTTTTACACAAGAAGAAAGGGACTGCGCAGAGTCAATCGTATTATCACCGCAACGCTCTCTCCCCCATCTTCGTCTCGTAATGAACAATCAAGACCTCCCACCATCGCTGATGCTATGCTGATCGAGGTATTATCGCATCTGAATCCCATACTCCTTGTAAACGCCATTGCTGGTACACCAGCTGCTCCCAACATCCCCGACAGTGTCCGTCACCCCAATATCAGCTTTGATACAACACACGCTGAGCTTACATAACGGTGCAGCAGCCACCCTGTTGTTGAGGCGCATATGGATCGTCCTTCTTGTCGACAGTGCCCCAGAGCGATGGTACCATGAAGTCCTTGGTGCTGTTGGTGTAGGAGATGATACTGTGTCACGCGTTAGTTTCCGACTGCAAATAATAGCAAGCATCGATCGCAGGCCCAAAAGAACATCGCAGCCCGTTTCGGAATAATTGTAAAGCTAGAATTGGATGAAATACCTCTTTGCGGCTTGCGAAACCGGGATACGCTCGCGCTCCAAATCCTCCCTGAGACGTGTGTTCAACTCGGTGAGTCTTCGAAGCTTAAGATCGGCCATTGACTGTTTGTTCTTCTTCATCGTACTCTGATCTTCACGGGAACTGTATCCTTGAGGCAAGTTAGTAAGTGGAGATGCCCAAAGACCTGGTCAATTTACCGGAAGGCATCTTGGCTGATTTTGTCGACGGCTCGAGGCTGTCGCGGTCGGCGGAACTGCACTGATTGGTCAGCACGATGTAGGCAGACGCGATCTAATTGATTTTGCGGACCTTGGTTGAGTGTGATTGTTATTGAGGGAGCTCTCGCAGAGTCTGAAACGTGGAAGTTGGGTGCGTGGTCGTTGAAATCTGGAAGAGAAGAGCACCAGTAGAGATGGCTGCCAAACCACTTCGGGAGGGTCCGTGCGCGGACTCATTTACTCATTCCCTCTCTCGGCTAAGACCCCTTTCCAGACGGTTGACCAGGATGGATACCGCGACCTCCCTTTTTCTATTTCTATTTGTCGAAGGATCAATGTTCTCACCAAATACCATTTTGGAGACTCTCATATCCTACGCGAATGTTTGCAGATGAATACACGGAGTTCCTCCTTCTCGCCCAGGTCCAGCCACTCAGGTCTCGACTCATGCTGTTGCGTGACAGCGATAAGATATCTGGTTTGATTTGAAAAGTTTGTGAATCTGAACTTGTGGGCCAAATTGTCCTGCCTGGGTGTCTCATTCTCAGGGAATGTTTTAAGCTAAGGGGGTTCGACGGTATTTTGAACGTGGCCTTGTGTAGACACTCTCAACTGTAAAGCAAAAGTCTAGGAAGGAAGTCTCCTGAATCTCGTGGGCCCAATCTGCGGTGAAACCGATGCTATTTCCGTTTTGTCTACATTCCTACTCAGAAGTTGAGTGGCCTGATCAAAATTGAATTCCAAGACTCCAGGTCGGCCCTTGGGCTTCCTTGATCGAGTCAATTGCCACGCGAACAGGTCCTGGCTGACCAGTTCACCTCACCGTTTCCACTATTCCGGTCAAGCCCTTTCCCCTGTGGAGAACAACTTCTAGTATTAAGGTCATGTGCGGGTTAGTATGGATAGAATGGACGGGCGTTTTTACAAACGACTCGCTGTTCTGTCTCTGAGACATAGTTAGTTCGTATTTCACCTATGAAGAGACTTAAATCTTCAACATGCTGTGCTTTCTAAACCGATATGATGACATGAGCTAAATGTATTCCATGTCTGACTTGATCTTAATCAAATCTTATCTGAAAAGGCCGGAATGCTTACTTACCTATCCACTTGTCGGCCCTCCTCAAAGTCTCTCATCATCGTATGCTATGGTCGACGTTGCCACAGTGCATGATGGCCTCATTCTTGTCGAATACGGGCCCTTGACAATATTCTTTTTCTCAACATACTAGGTGGCCAGCCTCTCTCTCTGTATTTCTTTCTTCCCGCGGACTTGAGATCTTCTGGGCAGGCGACACAGCAAGAGAAGAGGTTGAGGAGGAAGCCATTGGCGCTAGGTGCCTTGTTCAGGAAGCATTGTCATTGCAGCTGCCGGTTCCGGCGTACGAAGAAACCCTCGCTGAAGATTGACGGGATCCCCTTTTGTACGTGGAATAAGAAAGTGTGTGAGGGGAAATTGAATTTCGAATATGTGGCCCACGGCCGTCTCTTCTCTTTGTACCAGAGTTAATACAATACCGTGAAATATACTCGATTTCTCACCGCATTCACTCAAGTCAAGCACGATTCTATTCAAGCCCAAGCTAGTGTCACTCATACGTGGTTGATCTAGTTTTGGCTGTTGGAAAATCAGGCCAAGTAAGACCAGCCACTAACCTGTGGCTAGACTTACATTGAAGTTGCTTCAACACGACAAACCTGCTCACTTCTGGGAAGGATGGAGACTGGTATCAGGAGTGCTCCACCCCCATTGACTAGGACGAAGGAGACCTTTTTTATCGTCTGGCAAGTATTTGCATACGGCCACTAGGAGATGGATGCTGCCTCTTCCATGAATGCGGTTACCCAATTCAGTCTTGAATCCTGTACTTGCTACTATTATTTCTTTTATAAGTACAATAAGTAAAATATCTCTCTGGGCCTTGATTTTTGGATACTGTCAAACTTACAGAACTTCAAGGGAACTTCACATCTCTCACTTGTCATATTTGCGCTACTATAATACTTAGACGCAGATCTTGTGCAGGCTCCCCACTGCAATAACCTGCAAGACCGAACTAAAACCGTTATACCATGACTCTGGAAGCAAACCATGATGTTCTTTTTGATGTTGGAAACGACAAGGGGATTGTGCGAGATCCAGTAGGTGCAACTCATGGACGTGCATAGCAGACAGCGCCACAAGCAGGGAAAATATTAAGTCTGGGCATTCCATCCAGTTGCAATCAAGAGTATGTAGGATCGTAGCATTGACTCAGGAACATTTTCATGACTCCGATACGTACCATTCCATTAACGTCTACCAGGACGGAGATACAGATTTTGCGGACTGATTCATCTAGCTCGGATCCGACTGTTGGTTTAACGCTCTCTAAATGCAAACCGAACCAAGTCAAAAAGAGAATGCCGAATACGACCGGGACCAGGCGGCCAAAAGAGGAAATAGAAGTGGTCTAATTGAAAAGCCCAACTACCTAGTACCCAAGTCCACGTCTACTTGAGGGCGGCGAGGCAGAGTGACTCTTGCTCTGATTCTGACATTTCAGGAGCTTTTGTGTCAGGAGACCGACTCTATCGGGTCAACTATTGGTATATCGCTGTCATAGGCATCTCGAGGCTTGTATCATCGTAAGAGTCACAGTATTCCTGACGTCTCGAATCAGCTAGCGTAAAATTCAACAAAGACAATTCGGGAAAGGCGGGTTTGTACCCTTCAGTACTGACATAATTATGAGATAGGAGTAGAAGAATCATCAGGCGGTGAATCTTGGATTAATCGAAATACCTCTAGGCCGTTAAAAAATTCGAGCTTCTTTGAAATCATGTGACATTTACACCTCGCCTGCTTAGCGTCTTATCAAACCGCACGACGCAAAGTCAATATCTGCCACAAAAACCGTCCCCGCTCGCACATTTCGAGAATAATACCGTCGCGTCTTCCAGAGAATCATCTTTAATCCTAAATCTGCGACTCGAGCGACCCATCGTAAACGAGATCCATACATCGATAGTCGCGCAAGAGCCTGCCCAGGTCTTGCGCGCCCCCCCCCAAACCAAACCGCCATCATGGCACCCCCTAATAACGCGAAGCCTGAGAATGTTCTCAAGCGGAGCAATGAACTTCTTGGAGTCGGACAGCCAGCGGCTGCTCTCAACCTCCTGCACGAGCACATCACCTCAAAGCGATCCCGAAATGTTCCCATCGCCTCATTGGAGCCGGTTATGCTCCTCTTGGTCGAGCAATCCGTCGAACAGAAGAAGGGAAAGCTTGCAAAGGATGCCTTGTACCAATACAAGAACATCTCTCAGAACACAAATGTCGGCACGATTGAGGTACGTCATTTTGCGAACTTCACTTTCAAATCAAATTCATCATACTAACTACTTTGCAGCTTGTTCTCAAAAAGTTCATCGAATTAGCCGAAGAGAAAGTCAAGACTGCGCAAGCAAAGGCAGATGAGGTTCAGTCCAGCCTCGACACCACTGCAGCGGCTGCTAGCGTCGATGATCTGGAAGCCTCCGAGACCCCCGAGTCTATTTTACTCTCGACTGTATCTGGCGAACAATCTCGAGACCGAACGGACCGCGCAATTGTCACACCATGGCTCAAGTTCCTGTGGGAGACCTATCGAACAGTCCTCGATATCCTGAGAAACAACGCACGCTTAGAGATCATGTACCAGAGTACTGCTATGCAAGCTTTTGAGTTCTGCCAGAAATACACCCGAAAGACCGAATTCCGCAGGCTCTGCGAACTGCTCCGGAACCATGTTCAGACTGCAGCGAAATACTCAGCCCAAATGCATGCAATCAACCTCAATGACCCGGATACCCTCCAGCGCCATCTTGAGACGCGTTTCCAGCAATTGAATGTGGCAGATAAACTTGAGTTATGGCAAGAGGCTTTCAGGAGTATCGAGGATATTCACGCCCTCTTCAACCTCAGCAAGAGACCCCCAAAGAATATTATGATGGCCAACTACTATGAGATGCTGACCAGAATCTTCTTGGTTGGCGATAACTTCTTGTTCCATGCAGCGGCCTGGTCCAGATACTACAATCTTTTGCGGCAATCCGCTGCCATGGTTGCTTCAGGCCAGAGCAAGAAGGGGGACAACCCAGCAACCTCGGAGGCAGATATGTCCAAGGCTGCTTCATTCGTTCTGCTATCAGCGCTTGCCATCCCAGTTATTAGCACATCAAGATCACGAGGTGCCTTGGTTGATATCGATGAAGCAAAGAAGAACAAGAACTCCAGACTTACCCATCTCCTGGGCATGTCCCAAGCACCTACACGTGCTGTTCTTTTTAAGGATGCCATGAGCAAGGGTCTATTGAAGCGAGCTCGCCCTGAGATCCGTGAGCTTTACAACATCCTTGAAGTAGATTTCCACCCGCTCTCTATCTGCCAAAAGATTTCCCCAATTCTGGCTAAGATCGGCGCTGATGCTGATATGGAGAAATACGTCCTTCCTCTGCAGCAAGTCATTCTTACCAGACTCTTCCAACAGCTATCCCAAGTCTATGAGACGGTGGATCTTGAGTTCGTCGAGAACCTTGCCAAATTCCCTGAGCCTGCCCAGGTTAGCAGAGAAACCATTGAGAAGTTCATCATGAATGGAAACAAAAAGGGCGACCTCGCCATTCGCATGGACCACGCTACTGGAGTCCTCAGCTTCGATACCGACGTCTTCTCTTCAACCAAAGCCATCGGATCCGGTGCTGGATCAGCTGAGAGTGAAACCTCCTCGGTTCAGAGACTCCAAAACACCCCTTCTGAAATTGTCCGTACTCAACTCACCCGCTTAGCAACCTCGCTTTACGTCACCTGTCAGTACATCGATCCATCCTTCAACCAGGCAAGAATCAAAGCTCGCGAAGCCGCATATGCACGAGCCAAAGCCGGCGCTGAGCAAGAACACCTGGATACTTTAGCTAGAAAGGATATCATTCAGAAGCGAAAGGAAGAGGCATCCGAGATCCAGGCACGAAAGGAGAAAGATGAGGCTACCCGAAAGCGTATCAGGGCTGCTCAGCTTCAAGAGGCTGAAGACAAGCGTCTCGCGCAAGAACAAAAGGAGCGTGAGGACAAACGTCTCAAAGCAGA
This sequence comes from Cairneyella variabilis, assembly GCA_001625345.1. Classification (NCBI taxonomy): domain Eukaryota; kingdom Fungi; phylum Ascomycota; class Leotiomycetes; order Helotiales; genus Cairneyella; species Cairneyella variabilis. Next base: position 20,872 of record AYLM01003173.1, read on the forward strand.
ATTGGACCGAGTACGCAAGGAAGAACTCAAGAAGCAGATCGCCGACCTCAACAGTGCAGGTGGTCCCAAAGCCATCATTGACATCGACGTGGAGGATCTTGATAATCTTGATGGAAACCGTCTGCGTGCTATGAAGCTAGCTCAGTTGGAACGCCAAAAGAATGATGTCAACGAGAAGCTCCGAGTTACTGGCAAGCGCATTGACCATCTTGAGCGAGCCATGAGAAAAGAAGAAGCCAAGAAACTCCCCGAGGACTACGCTCAGCAACGAGAACGAGACTTGGCAGCTTACGAAAAGACCAAGGCTCAAACCCTCAAGGAGGCCGAGGCTAAGCACAAGGAAAATGTCGAGCTCAAGCACCGGTTGAGTCGATTGGTCCCTCGCTACGAAGAGTACAAGCAAGATATCATCCAGCGAAAACAAGACGAGTTCGAAAAGCGCAGACGTGATGCTGAGAGGGATCTGGAGAAGGCCATGGCCGCTCGCAGAAAGGAGTTCCGAGAGCGAAAGGCCAGGGAGAAGCGAGAGCGTGAGGAGAAGGAAAGAGTGCTGCGTGAGGAGGAAGAAAGAGCGGCCAAGGAGGCAGAAGAGAAGGCAGAGCGAGAGGCAAAGAAGAAGGCCGAGTTCGCTGAGTTGAAGGCAATCAGAGAGAAGGAGCGTCAGGAAGCACTGGAGATGGCTGCACTTCAAGCACGCAGAGCAGAGGAGGCAGAGAAGCGACGAGCAGAGGCCAAGGCTGCACCACGCGGACCTCCTATGGAGCGTACGGAGTCTGGTAGCGGTGTCCGACCTCCATTACCATTGGCAGGTGCCAAGATGGGTTGGCGTGAGAAGGAGAGGCTCAAGGCCGAAGCTTCGCCAATGAGTAGTGCCGTACCAATAGAGCGGACCAACTCAAACGACCGTCCCGATCGTCCCGCCGAGCGTCCGTCTGGCCCACCTCGTCTTGCTCTTGCTGGTGGAAAGCCGTCTTGGAGAGATCGCCAGGCGGCCAAGGAGGCTGCAGGCGGCGAGTCTGCCCCTGCCCCTGCCCCTGCCTCTGCGCCCGTATCATCTCGTGTGCCTTCCTCTGGAGGTGCCCCTCTCGCACGTGGTCGGTCTGGTAGAGGAGAGGAGCCACGTGATGGATCCCCTGCTCCTGCCCCTTCAGGAGAGACTCTTCGCCCTAGCGGCGCTGCTGGCAAGTTTGTCCCACCGCACTTGCGCAACAAGTCATAGTGAGGGATTGCTAGGCGGAGTTAGGAGTTTTTGCTTGGCAGTCGTATTGCTGCTGCTCTACTAGATTGAGAGATGAATGCTCTGTAGTTGTAGGACCAAAATACAAGTCATCAATTTATTCTGTTGTCGTCTCGGTGAATATATATATCTCTCCTTCCGAAAATATTCTTATGATCAGGTGTCTCCTCCTTGTCTCCCAAATCCTTAGCTCCAGTCAGGCGAACCTGAGAGAGCTTTCCTGTTAGCGTCGGCCCTAGCTGCACCAAGGAGAAGGATGTCCTTCCAAGGATTTTTTGAAATATGAGCTTTTGTTGTTTGTATGCTAGTTTTTAGCTCTGCCCAGGTCGACTGGCCATGGCTCTCGTCACCCAGGTCAACTCCAGCTGCACACTGGAAACTCCATTCCTTTCAAAAAAAGGCTTCTCGAGGGGTATTTCTTACTTCTCTGCTGCATCTTTAGCTCTCCTCAAGCTGGCTTGCTTATTACCTCAATGTTGATCTGATCCTGAGTTTAACTAGGAGAGCCGTATTTTGTGTAAAGTACTCGTCTCTGACTAAACGGCGGCCCTTCAAGTTGCCTGGTAGAAGTTGATGGTGTTTGCACTTTTGAGATGGGTTTAAATTGGTAGGAAGAAAGTCTTTGAAAGATGAAATTTAACATTGATTAATTTCTTAACGTCTTTTGCACCATTACACTCGCTGATTGCTCTAATTTCCAAAACATCTTCGTACATCTTAACCGTTGCGTAACTCCATTACTGCCACCCTTTCAAAGGCCATGGGAAAAAATTAGCAGGTGATGTCTCGAGCAAAGTTCTATTACTATCTATTATTCTCAATGTCTCATTTTACCTCGTGTGAATCTCAGATCTCGAAATCTCGTCTTTTGTAGTAAATGTTCGCTCATATGAAAAAGTTCCCACGTCTCCAAGTTACGCTGGTTGATTCCAGCGGGTATCAATTGGCTCCGGAGCCCGAAGCCGAACAAGCCGAACCAAATACCTGTCCCGTATGTTCATGTATGGCCAAAATATTCTATCAACGCCAACACTTTCCAGCATTCTTTCATTGTATTCAATCCTCTTCGCTCTCAGCTTTGACCAAAGGCTCAAACACTCCCTTTCCACCAGTCTCAAATTTCCATCTCACGTCCTCCCAGCCCATTCTTCTAGAAATCGTCACGTTGACATCAGCTACTGGTTTCCGTACAGCTGTGCCCAGCTTCTGGAAGGCCCGCTCGGGGACGTCATCGAGTCCTTCTACTTCGTACCCCAGCACGACACCCGCTACGAAGGCTAGAATCTCCATCATGGCAAAATGGCGGCCGGGACAGAGGTGTTTACCGCCACCAAAAGGGAAGTAGCCTTGTTGCTGTGCACGCCTCGTAGCTTTGGGCAAGGCGGCTCGAGTAGTGGGAAGAAAGCGTGAGGCATTGAAGAGATGTGCGTCATCTCCCCAGATAGCCGAACTCGAGTGAGTAATGCCAGAGGGTAATTGGATCACCGATGGCGATTTGAGGCTGTAAGTTATTTCCGCTGCTGAAGATTTTGAGCTCGAAAAAGAGAGTGTGGTATCTTGTACGACGTTCCGGACACTCGTTGCTGCGTCCACCAAGCGCAGAGTTTCATGGAACGTGGAGAGAAGCAGCGGACACCTGGTCTGAAAAAGGGTGATATCCAACACAGCCTCTTCCATTCCGCCCTCGCTTTTCTCTCTCCGCACAATACTCTCCACTTCCTCCCTAATCTCAGTGAACAGTTTCTTGTCCGCCAAGATATAACACAGCTGCCAGAAACTCGTCGGCACCGAATTTGTTGTTGCTAGGAAGAGAGTTGAGATCTCGAAATTCGCGATATCGTCAGGCGTGAAGCCCCATTTCTGGGCACACGTCAAGCGAGTCTTGATCAGATCGCTGCCTGTCTGCTCGTGGTTCTTGGCATAATACTCCACGAAGGCCGCTTTTATGGCAATGCGACCAGCGTAGGCCTTGGGAACTGTTATTGTGGGGAAAAAGTTGAGCATCAAGAGGGTCATATTCTCTTCGAAGTCCCTGAATCGAAGTATTAGTTGATTGGTACGCCCGAGGATTTTGGAGGAGGAGCGGTTGAGAACCTACCAAAGTGCATCTATCAAGGAGTGATCTCTGTTCAGAGGATCGTGCGGGCCATAGAGAGCATCTGCTGTCGCAAGAGTCAAAACATCCCTGATCCATCTGTAAAGTCCAAAGCTCTCTCCTTTTCCACCAACTATATTCAGAGAGTCTGCCACCTTATCCAAGACACCCTTATTGAGTTGTGACAAGCCAGTTCCAGGAGATAGCGATTCAACCATAATCTTGTGATGGTCGTTCAAGAATGATTCGCCGTTGTTTCCATTCAGATATGGTCCGTGGGGGTCGTATCCTGGCGCTGTCTCTCCCCGAATTATCTTCATGCCTTGCTCGCCAATATTAAACGCTCGTTGTGAGGACTCGCACACGAATTGGCCAAAGTCGAAGGCTTTCGTGTTGCGATATGCGGCTTGGACGAGGGACGGGTCGCAGATCACATAGATGCGATTGGAGAACACCTTGAGTGTGAAAGCTGGAGCGTTTGGGATTTTGGAACTGGAAGCGTTAGTACATGAATAATAGGCTATGACAAAAGTCCTCTTGAGATGCTTCTCAAGCCACTTCTGCGATTTACCTCAGCATCTGCATGTATCCAACCTGCCATCTCAGCATGCCCAATAGGTGCCCAATCCACGGTATCCTCGACTTGAGGAGCGGGGGCTCAGTGTTGTCCAATTCTCCTACTGTGCTCAATGCAAACACCACGCACAGCGCGATTGTCACCACGACTGCTGTAGGCAACACCGCACTGCTGCTGTGAGGCTGTAGCAGCGGAGATGCCAACAGGCTCTCGCTGATAGTCGCATTGACAGCCTCCATCTCGCTCCTCGCGGTATTAGGTCACCTCAATCGAGGTCGCAAAGCTCCCTTGGTGCAATCCTGGCACGTCATAGGAGTTCTGAGAGTGAATCTTGAGAAAGCAAAAGCAGACCCTAACCAAGGAATTACAAGAGTAGCAAAAAGTATCTTGCGTCCCCAGGACGTAAACGTGGGAATAGGTCAGTTTCTATGAGTTTGAGCCCGCCAAACTAAGGATAGAACTATCGTCCAAGCGGGCCTGCGAACCGGGTACTAATGCACCTTTAATTCCCATATCCTACCTGGTACAGGCAATCAGAGCCACGGATTCTGGGATCTCCAGTTTTGGGGTGGATGTGGCATCTTTCTGCGACTCTGCATCATGAAGGTTTCAGTCTTCCGGGTGAGCGCCAAGTGTCGGAAGGCCCCTTTGCCGACGCTTGTGCGGCTGTTTGCGTGAAGATCTCGACGCCAGCCAATGAGAAGGCCAATGAGAAGGCCAAGGACGGAGGAAGAAATCTGGATGATTCAGATTTGGGATGTTTAGAACGGAAGGAACAAGTTCCATTTGATTTTTTTGCGCGTCTGACGACGAGGTGGAGATCGGATGGTATTTGGGAAGCAGGTGAGGAAGAGGAGTGTGTAGAGAAAGAGAAAAGCGAGAAGGCGTTGAAAGAAAGTCTGGAAACCGAAACCCCAGCAAGCGAGCGTGTTCGAACTCGAAGACGACTCGCCATTCCCTAACAAAGACAGGTTACACAGCAGACGTCAACTCCGCATGGCGAAACTTCTCCAAGTCCCGGCAAACAAACAGAAAACACGGCTGTCAAAGCTCCCCGTAATCAGAGAAACAGGGTCCTTCCAGAACCGGCAAGAAACTGCTCGCATGGTCGCGGAAGTGCCGTCCTCCATATGGGATTCCGTAAATCATGGCATGTTGCGAATGTTCAGGCCCGAGAGTCGGGTATTAATATTCCTGACATCGATCACTTCCTATGACCTTCAAGCTCTAAATGCGGTAAAGAGGAAACACTCGAACCCAAACTGTGAAGATGGAATTCTGACTCGGCTGAACCTTGCTCTTTGAGCATTGGTACCTCACAAGAGAACACCTCTGATATCCTAGTGTGTGCACGCATGCTCTCACAATCGACAGAAAAGAGTGTCAGTAAATGAACAGATTAACGGTTATTTTAAAACCTGCCTTCAGGATACGAGCATAAGACCTTTGATAAAAATAAAAAATAATAATAATAATAATAATTTGTTCAAGGACGAAGAGTCAAAGTCTAGAGGGTCAAAACCAGACTGTGAAAAGGTAGGCCTTCAAAAATTTACATTCAGAGAGAAGCCGGCTTCTAGAGACCTTTACAAACTTTCCTTTTCTCTCTAAGCTCAAAAATGGGAATCGTGCCTACAACAGCTAAAGCCACCGGTGACATCACAAATGTTTCAATAATTGCAAGCCTCAGCTTCGCTGACATCCACACAAGCCACCAAGATCCCACACCTCTGATCTTAGCATTTGAGAGGCGTCATTCCCTGCTAGATTTGAAGTGGTGGGATGGTGAGCGACTTGCCGTGACTGTTCCGCCCCAAATTAAGAGATAAGAGTGAAAAGAAGACGGTGAATTGCAAAAGTATATTCTTTTGGTAGAGAATGTCATCTCAAATGAGTATCGCTCAAATTCCCACGCGTCGCCTTGATCCTCGACTTAGCAGATCCGATCTTGCGCCCAGTAGGTATATCACCCCTCGAACGCCTAAACTAGCTATAACAAGCTCTTCGAATCCTACGCAAATGCCGCTCATCCAGCAAAAAGACAGTCATAGACGCCGCTTAGTCTACCAGAGCCTTTATGCAGCGCATTGAAGTTCTTCGCAGTGTTCCCATCAGGACTGGTAGAACTGACGAGAAGACGAGGCTTGCTCCAGTTTCCGGCGTTGTAATTCGTGTCTTGTATCTCCTCCTGGGACTGTCTGTGCCCCATCGGCGAACAATGTCAAGTTCTTGGAGGTTCAACATCTCGCTGAGCTCTTGAAACTCATCTTTTGGTAGCTGGTTCAGGCTTTAGAGATCCATTGCCGACGCTGGCGCGTTGAGATTATTTGTGGCATCTACCTTCACTGCTAAACGCTTCAAGGCCTCCAGGTCAGAACACTCCTTGACAAGTCCCGAGACATCAACCTGGGCTCCGATGAAGTATCTGATAGTACTACGACTATCGCACACAGGAGCACATATCAGAAGATTCATAAATTGGGACCCATCTCGTCGGCTAGAACAGGTTAGTCCATTTCATCTAGTTGAGGAAAGCATATCTTACTAGTTGAGGAACACTTCACAATGCTCAGCATCAACCTCGATTTCCTCCCAAATTCTCCTGACGCTGAACGGATCTGTTTTGGGACCTTGCAAGGATCGATAATTGCGGCCGATTACATACGACATGCCATATTGGGTGGTTCTGTGGAACTCTACAATTCGGTCAGAAACGCTGCTTCTTTTAAAACTTGGACGAACAAAACTTGCTGGCAGCGTCCCGGTTACTCTTCGTTGAATGGACAAGCTGAAAGTCTGAATGTACGTATGTGTGATGTACGCCGGAAGGTCTCCCCGAACTATTACATCAAAAGATTGTCAAGCCTTCTCATCCAACTCAGCGTTCATAGTGTTTTAGCGATATTAGCTGAGAAGTCAAATCCTAGAATATGATCCAACGCCTCAGCAGTTGCATTGAATAGCTGATGGCTTTCAAAGTTTTGATAGCGTCCAGATAATAGATCAAAATTAAGATAGAAGATAGCATGTGAGAGCTAAAGAAAGCGGTAAACTTGAAGAGTAGTGAAGGGTCGGCGAATATCTCTTCTAGATGTTGGGTTGAGAACAGTAACTCGGACCTCGTCTCCAAGGAGTATTGCTTGTACTGTCCTTCAGCCGGAGCAACCAAGTCAAGCGATCCCGGATCGACTTCATCATCGTTCGATAGTTCCAGGTGGTCTTGCTCGTTATGCTTTTCTGCTGCAGTGCTGGCAGAGACGTGGCATTGGTTTGGTACGAATCTTGCTCTGAATCTTCTTGCGACATGGATCAAGAAGCAATGGTCGACGGCGACCGCAGAGCAGTAGGAATAGGCATGGAAGGCTGGGGAGCTTTGATAGGCTCTGGAAGCTCTTCAAAACCCCAAGGCTCTTTGGGTAAGGCTTTCTCGTTTTCTTTTCTGTCCGTGATCTCTGCTCTGCCTCGGCTGCTTAGGCCCCTCCCACCGTCAGCTACAGCACACAACAGTAAGATCCTACAATGACAGTAGACAAACCTCGTCCTCAGCGGGATGTGTAGTGGCGAATTCAGTGTTTCCTCTATTTGTGCTTTAAGTTCGTGCGTCTGGGGTGCTGAACGCGCGACTTCGTATGATGGCCTTTCCAGGGACTGCTTCCTAGAAGATGTAGCGGGCCTGTAGAGTGGTGTATTTCTTAATTCAGCGCTGTCTAATTCGGATTCTTGATCGTCGCTGTTGAGTATAGGAGACCGTCGGCGATCGTGAGAATTGTGAGTCCGCATGTTGTCTGAAGGTACGTTCAAGGCAGGAGGGAATTAAAAGTTGATATAGCTGAGCAGGAGAACGATTGGAGTGATGTTCCTTGTTGAAAACCCCGACGAAACGGCAGAAGTGACGGCATGATCAGCGATAGTGCTTGCGTCTAGAGACAAGATGCAGGGACGGGAAAGCATATATACCAAAACAGAGTAGTGAGGAAGGGTGGGGGCTGGAGAAGAGACGTACCAGAGACCAACCAATGCGAGGATCCTGGGATCGCGACGCCTCGCTGCCCTTAGTGCTTGATATATCGCTTTGACCACGTACTAGAGAACTTTACCGTGCAGTAGAGCGGAAGTCTGTGGGCCGCTGGGACCTGGATAAACGGCACGACCTAGCTGCCGGGCTCGAGCTATCGAATACTAAAGTCCAGCAGAAGAATCTGCAGAGAGAATCAGGACAGGAGATCAACCCCAGGACCAATTGAAGTGCCGGACTTAGAAGGCGACTTTCCCGTCGCGGCGCCGTCCGTATCTCCGGCTATCCATGGCTGGCCAATTGTGGGTGTTGGGGTGAGGAAATGTGGATGAAAAGGAAAATTGCAGATGCATTTTCTTAGTAGAGAGGTTGTTTGGTTCCGATGCTCTCAGAATGCACGATGTTGCGGACACTCGATGCAGCAACACATGCTAAGCAAGGAAGGCGCGCTCTTGGACCTTCCCATATTGGTTTTTTCATCCTCCTGATCTCTTCTACGAGCCCAGAGGCCATCATGAGGTTGGAAGTTGACGTTGGAGCCATTGCGTACGTGAGGAAAAAGAAAGTACAGTCAAAACTCGATAGAAGCATCCTCGATAGAAGCATAACCGCGCTTTTAAGCATATAGGTGGCCAGTCCCGTTAATTTTTGGTGGGCAAATAAGCATATTCATTATAGTAGCATATGTTTAGGATTTTAAAGTCCCACAGGGATTAATTTTGGTGTGTATGCTTAGAATTACCCCTATATATGCCTGAAAAATAGGGTAGGAGTAGCACTAGAGGGCTGTGTGGGTGCTCTGAGAGGCTAAAATCCTAGGAAAAGTGGGTCAAATTTCCACTAGCGTGTCCTTGATATTAGCATATTTTGCAATATGCTTACCATTTGGCCAGTCCCAAGCCCATGCTTATATCGAGTTTTGACTGTAGTTCATGCCCGCCGTTGGATTTTGCAACGTTCTGAGACATGACAGGCCCACTAATGCAGCTCAACCCTGCCCACGTTATCGCCGCGATGGCACTACGTCCCTGTCGCAATACCGCAGTCCATTTTGCCCACTTCTGCCTCAGCAACGGCAAAAAGGGTCGAGTATCCGCAGATCATGCACCACCCCGTCTAGCTCAGCCTCGCCTAGCACCTCCAAACTGAACACGGTTGAGGAGGTCTACAGTACATGAAATAGCAATATTTCAGAATTCCATAGTTTAAGAGGTCACAAGAGACGAAGGTACTCTGATAGAGAGTAAGATACCCAGTTCTGAAATACATCGTAAGTATCTTTGGCCAAGGAGATTTTGGGCGCCTATTTCTTCCCGCTGTTAACCTTGGCGGCAGAGGATTTACCACGAAAGTATGAAATCACGATCAACCTCATATATTCTTCCCCTTTGATGCTTAGTTGATAGAATAGTCTGGCAGCCACCGACGTGGTTCAGCCAAGATCACGCTTTTCCAGTGACAAGCAGCAATAACTTAATAGCCCCAAAATCCCACGTCTCTATTATTGCCAGAATTGAGTTTTCAATGCCCACTGGAAGTCTGGAACATAGCCAAAGGACTCTGCAGCCCAGTCGACGACAACCCTCGGGCTGTATTCCGGTCCCGCCTTGTCGAGGCCGCATGCCATCTCGAATAGGAAACGCATCGGTCCTTTAGCGGTCTGGGCGAGCTGTAGCACGAACACTGTTCCGGGGAAGCGAGGCCAGCTTCCTGGGTTGTATGCCTGGGCACTTATGAGAACATTCAGCCACCTGGACCTTCTCCTCCTCCCTGTAGACCCTCTTTCACTTTCATCTCTAATATTCTTTTGTCCCAAAAGAGGAATTGAACTCTACTGAAAGCCACCATGTTCGTGCAAACGGGAAAAGAAACAAGGCGGGAGATGTGGGACTGTACAGATTTGGAACACGAGAAGAGACGAGGTGCAATATTAATGGGAAAGCCAAGGTGTTAAACTCTCTTGATACGAAGGTTTATAATCTCCGCCACCCTGCCGACACTTTGACATCTGATATACTGAGTGAGAGCCTTGATGGCGACCCATCAAGAGCAGAACTTCATTTGGTGCTTGAGATTGTACCTGCTAAGTCTATCACAATACACTGGGTCTCGAGATATATCCCGTGGACTGCAAGAATCTTTACTACTCCAGGCATGCCGCAATGGCCTTCCCCTCTCTCGTGTCATATGTCTCAGTTCATCCGCTGAACATGAACATTTTATAATTACCGTACATATTTAACTCTCGGTTCTATTTCGTTGAGTTACCACGTGCAGACACTGCTGTACCCTGATCTACTTTCGATCCTTCAACTCCAGGAAATTCCAACCATACTTATGTCATGCGACTCATAGGCCACAGCAAGTACTGGTCTCCACTTGTGGGTGCCAAACAACGTCGATCCAGGAGTCTGTTCGGACCAGGAAAATATTTATTGATCCCTCAGAATCCATCACCGTCATGCCACTCTCGACCGACCTCCTTTGCTCGATTCATAGCCACATCTCCATGATCTTTGGCTTCCTGCTTCCTCTGATCGCACCAAACATTCAATTCTCGTATTCTCCCATCCAGCTCGAAATCTCTACCAGCCTCCGGTCTCTGCATCTGTGCTCTTTCGTCTTCTTCTGCCTCGCTCCACAGCTTGTTCTGCTCGTGCCACGCGTTGAGGTCTTCTTCTAGTCGTTTGCGTTCGTTGACCTTGGCATAATAGGCTTGATATTCATCTTCACCACCGAAGCAGACACCGAAGCCATCACAATAGCACACATGCTCAGCGGGGCAAACTACAGTTTTCCCGGTGAAAACGAATTGCCACACATATTCCCACACTCTGCCACTGATATAATCCGACAAGCTCGTTCTCAGTAACCAGTCCCGATAGAATACATATCTCGCCAAGGGCACAGCTTGTATCCTGTCTCTCGATACGGCAAACTGGGCGCAGCATGGTTGGGCCAGAACATTCGGAATCGGGTCCAGAGGGAAAAGTTCGGACCATGACTTTGCCAGCATCGTCTCTTCCTGCTTATTGACATCTTCCTCCACCGTCCCAGGATGCATCCACTCGGGACATCCAGGCTCCCAGTGACAGCGCATATTCATGTAACCTTCTCGCTGCACCCGCTCAGCTGACAATCGGGACACCATCTGCACAGCATCGTTGTCGAGGAGTTCGTCGTTATGCCAACCATACTGGTGAGAGTGCATGAAGATATTCACATCGGATAGGTTGTGATAGTGATCAATGATATACGAGAGATACACCATGACTTCATGTCCTTTGTTCTTTGGTGGATGGAGGCCGGCGTTGAGGTCGTCCACAGTGTATATTCTTGGCTGGATCCATTCATTATCATCGAAGTTTTCGCTGATCCAACCAACATCTTCGCTTGAAGTTCGCGGCATAACGAGTGCTTTGCTATATGGTAGACCGACGGGCTTGACGGTCGCAGGCTGGAAGGGGTCGCCACCGACAGGTCGAGAATTTGCAGGACGTTTGTCCTCCTCTTTTAGTGTTTCTTGTATGGGTAAAACTGAAGTAGCTGATGGAACATCAGGGTGAAGATCTGGAGCAGTTGCTTGGGTGGTGGTAGAATACTGTGGACGGTAACCTTGTGGAGACTCCCAGGTTATTTTTGGCATGGGCAGCAGAGGCTTGAACAACCAAACCATAAACGCGGCCGTAAGAAACGACAGCACCGGTATCCATTTCTTTGGAAACGGCATGTTGCTCGTGGGGCGTGTCGCCGTACGATCGTTGCGTTCCTTTGACTCGATCAGATCACCCTCAATGTGGAATTGTGGAGAGAAGGACTTACGATCAGCGAAGGGAACACAGCGCCACCATAGTCGAAGCACGACGGGGTGAGAAATGAAAGGGGCGCGGACCTTCGATCTTGATCCATTGCCAGGCTGGAAGTTCGATCCAGTGAGGAATGTGGACGTGTCCAGAAAAAAATCAAGTCGCTCCTTCCTCGATCGAGGGGCAGACGAGGCTACGAAAGCAAGCAGCGCAACGAAACTAACGGCAGCCTCGCAGAAACGGGATGGAAAAGACGTGCCTTTAAAGCAGAAGGAGAGTGGACTTGCCAAGACTTATGCATTTCTTTCTACCTGTGGCTGCATTCGGGTTCCTCTCCAGAGTCGAGAGTTGACCAATCGTAGGAAAACGTCGACTGCCATCTTATCAATTCGCTCCAAACTCAAGTGACAGCACTCCAAAGCCAGGAAAAGCAAGTAATTCTGCTGCAACTGGAGCATTATAATATTGAATGTGGAAGCGCTTGCCTCGATGTGTCGATGTCTCAGCTGGGGCTGAGACAACCGACGAGTCCTGCCGAGTCGAGATACTTCTGAAATCTAACGAGCAGCCTGCTTATTGCACACACTCTCAGCAAAGCCTTCAAGTACGCAAAGGAGAACAATCTAGCCACTTTAACTTTCAGGTTTACTCTACCTCTCTACCCTCTTTGGCTCGCTGGTTGGTTTTTACTGTCTGCTGAGCTGAACAGCCAGGACTTTCTAGCCTAAACATCGACTACTCCCCCTTGTTTGTTGATTGATGTATTTAATGCCATTGTCGAGACTATTCTTGAGCATGTAGCATACCAGATCCCAGTTGACGAGGATTACACGAAGACGGGAGCTGTCTCGATGACAGGCCGATATGCAATTGGAAGTGAAAGGCAAGGCCATCTTGCCTAAGCTGGCAAGCAAAGAGCAACCGAACTTCTGGAATGTAGCAAAAAGGACGAGGGACTGTTGCTTGATTCGGGCTTGACGAGACTGCCTTTAGATCCAGTGAAGACTCAGCGCATCGGACAATTAGAGCCACAAGGACAGAAAGAGGATACTGTCACGTTGCGGATCCAATAACTGGATTTGAATATATTGTTCATTTCTGCGGACTTTCTTTACTTTTGCTCCCCAAACTAAATACTAAGATCCAAACATTACATAAAAAGTTGCCATCAGAGGCTAAGGAGCTACAATTATATCAACCAACCCAAGAACTCCTTCTCCCCCGTCCTCTTCCTTTCCGCCTATGTTCGGTTTATCCCGGGCTTAATTCTTCGTCCAGCCTTGGTTATACGCTCCACAGCGTCCTCCATCCGTGACGCCCTTGTTCACGGTGTAACAGTCATTCCACTGATTCCAGCACTTGGTGCTGGCAGTCTGGTAGGTGTCTCCTCTCTCGGCCAATCCTCGTCCTTTGTTGTTCTTGCACCCTTGAGCGTAAGTGTTCATACAGCTCTGGTATTGGCTATCACAGGCATCCTGGCAGGCATTTCCGCACTGGCTGCGCTGGTATGAAGGACATGACTTGGTGTCAGAGGACGTGTACAACTTAAAGCAGTTTCCAGACTGGTAGTCGGAATACAGGTTGTTGCAGGTCAGACATGGAAGTGGGATGTTTCCGACTGGCGAGGTGGAGGTGTATCCATTGCCAGGGTTGTTTGGCTGCGAGCAGATGTTGGAGTTAGTGGGGACTGGGACACAGCTCGAAGATGAAGGTTTTGAGGATGAGGTGGTGCTGGGCTTGGCGGAGCTTGTGCTTTGGGCTGGGCAAGTATACACACTTGTCGAGACCGTAGGAGCTGGGGCCGAGGGTCCGGATGGTGGGTTCTTGGATGTGCAGCCGGACTTAGAGCACGAGCCGAAGGGGCAGGAGTTGAAGCAGTATTGCGAGACGGAAGAACACCAGGTACCGAAGTTCCAGCAGTTCAAGCTGTCTGGGAAACCAGCATTGGCGAAGCAAGCGGCGATCTGTACCTCACAGGATGCGACGGCTGAGAGACACGAGTTTTGGTCGGACCAAGTTGGGAGGGGCTTGGAGCACCACTTGCCACATTGGTATTCGCAGGTCGGGGTCGGTGAAATGGTCACGGTTGAAGTGCAAAGAGATGCGGTAGTCTTGCTAGATGTGGTAGTCTTAGTAGATGTGGTAGAAGCTAAACAGTTAGCGCAGGCACATTGTTTGGCAAGGAAATGTGAATCAGGTGTTACGGGGCATTATGCGAAACTGGGCCTCGGGAGAGACTTACTGGTTGCTGGCTTCGAGGACGTGGTTGGTGGGCAAGAAGTCGACGAGCGAGCTGGTGCGGAGGTGCTTGAGCTTGGTGGTGCGCTTGAGGTAGTAGGCTTGCTTGACGTCGTTGGGACAGACGACGTTGTTGGAACTGAAGTGGTTGGAACGGACGACGTAGTGGGGACAGACGAGGTCGTCGGGACTGAGGATGTGGTTGGAGGCGAACTCGACGTGGTTGGAGGTACGCTCGAGCTCGTGGGAGGTACGCTGGAGCTTGATGTCGGAGTCGGCGTTCCGGACGCAGAGCTGGATGACCCTCCATTGCAGGGTTGGGAGCTCTCCAAATCCGAAGCAACATAGAGGTCGAGAGTAGCACTACCTCCACAAGTCTCAGCGGAGTTGCCAGTGCAAGGCATGTTACAGTTGCTGCTATCGATTGATGCAGTTCCGTTACCCAAAACGACACCGCAATAACACTCCTGACCAAACTCAACACCGGCGAAAGAGTAGCCGCCATCCTTGCAAGCGAAGAGACACGACTCGACAGTCAGATTAGTGGTGCTAAGCTGGTCTTGTCTCCATGCGAGAGAGCGTCCATTAGTGCCCTCGGAGTAGCATCCCATGGGCTTGTAGTCTGAAATGGTTGAGTCGTTGACAGTAGGGAAGGTAGGATCTTGGTAGATATTGATATAGTCGTTTCCACCACAAGTCTCTGATTCGTCTCCAGAGCATGGGTAAGTGCACAGGGACTCAGAGACCTGAGGACCGTTGACAGAGGCACCACAGAAGCACTCGTTATAATACTCCAAACCAGCGTACTCATAGTCGTTTCCTGGCCCAGTTAGCATGATCCACTAAAGAGACACAACAGGAAGGGCATACCTTTGCAGAAAGCAACACAGGTCTCAACGGTCATGTTGCTGGTACTTGGACCAGAGAAGAGAAGAGCCCTTGGGCTGCTTAAGTCCTGGAAACATCCGGCGTAGACAAAAGGAGTGAAGTTGGAGCAAGAAGGTTGCGACGGCTCCTGGTTGCGTTTCTTAACAGGGTAAGTGCCAGCATTCACACCGGAGAAGAGGGCGAGGCCTGCCGAAGCAACAGTGAAAGACTTGAGGGACAACATGATGTTGAAGAGAATGCTCATGTAATAGAGAATCAAATAAACGAGGGATGGGAAGAACAGAAGCTGTTACAGCAGTAAAAAGAGGGGGAGGAGACAGGACCATATATAGAAATTGGGCCAGCGGACTGCCATCCTTTTCCATCATGGTCTACGTTCTTTTCGGACAAGGTTGTACTTACGATGGGCGCCTGTGGCAGGAAGTTCGTGCGATTTAGAGTCGTAGCGGGATGCTAATCCATGCTATTCTCCAAGGGGATCGGACTGGGCCCGCCAGGTACACACTCGCGTGGCGCTTGTAGGTGACGGGCGGAGGTAGGCAAAGGGTCCAAGCCAACTATCGGGACTAGGGATATTGTAATCGAGGCGGAATTTACCTCGTTGAGGCCTGCCATATGGGGTTTGGCTGCGTGCAAGGGTGCCAAGAGTGCCGATATGTAGGTTTGACGGGTCAATAGTTCGATGTTTTTCAGTGCAGCAGCAGCAGAGCACTTTCTCGAAGGTGGGTAGCCTCTCGGAGAAATTTGAGACGCTCAGCCGGACATTGAGAAATGTTGCTCTCATTGTTTGGCCTCGTCAGCCACTGGGCGCGAAGTCGTGGTGCAGATTCGTAGGTGGAGAGGAGAGTCAGGGCTCAGTGGACGAGAACGATATCTGGAAGGAGGTAAGAAAAGGAGGTAAGCAAAAGAGCCGATGCAGCTTCACCAGGAACGAGGACGAGAACGAGAACGAGAACTTTAACTTTCTGCGCTTACACTCTCCGCTCGAATACGATTGGTGGCCACAGCAATGCCCACAGTCTACAGCCATGCCCACCAGCAGCAGTGTTCAGCACAGGACAGGGCTCGTTTGCTAAAATGAAATGAGGCGACTCTCGCTACGAGGCTAAGAGACGGCCTGCTTCCTCATCGAGGCCCCCTGTCTTGCGCAGCGTCGTATTCTTAGCACACACAGCACACTTCAGCCAACTGCGGGTAAAAGCTGCCTCTCTTGCGGTCTAGTCAGGAACACTCTCCGCACAGTGCGGCTGGCTACCTAAGCTACCCATGCAGAAATCATGACAATTGTTTCGTTGTCTGAAGAGCTCGGACGACATCCCGGAAGCTTAACCTGCAGACACGATTAACTTTCTCACTAAGGTTATTGTCGTTGGCGACCCACAGACTCTCGACAACATACTAACTCGTGGGCTCAAAAAAGGGGCAAAGCTTCATGATGGGACTTTGGCTCTAGAGCCCTCAAGCTAAGTACAAGTGCAATTCGGGTGATCACCTCACGCTCTCGATCACCAAAGGTCCTCCGAGTCAGCAGCCGTGGACGAGAGGTCGTTGCCAAGGATCCAGAATTGTAAGAAGCTTCCAGGAGCAGAAGATCGTCTGTCCCGACTGTTGACAAGCCATCGAGCCATCCCATCCTCTGCATCCAGCCACGAATTCCATCAGCGCGGCCATGCGGGGAGATGCTATGCAGCCTGTCAATAATAAGTCTATTGTCTGTACACGAGAGTCCCACAGTATGCCAGTATCTGATCAGAATGGAGGTTGCTCGCGCAAGCTGAGCCTCTGCCGCCTCGGTACCGGTTGCGTTGGGATCCCTTCTTCTATTATCACTCACAGCTACAGGAGACGAGCTACCGCATCACTGCATGCCGGTGCAGAAAGAAGTCACCTCATGCGGCGTCCGAGTAGATCCAGCACGTTCTCATGCTTCACTACTACCGCCGTCAGAAGCAGGTACGAGACGGCTGAACTTCCCGATGCCACGTCTGCAGAGTTTGGTCAACAGCTCGACCCAATACACGGTCTAGACTGTGCGCTGTCGTCTGATTGTTTCGTTTCAGGTTTCGCTCTGATGTCGTTCTTCTGCAAGATCGGGATATTATTCTGGGTCGTAGGCTGTCAGGTGGCGTTGGCACCTCTTCGGCCTTTGAAAGAGTCCGGCAAACAATAGTCTGCAAGCTACGTAGTGAAAAGTCACTCCGTGCCTGATAATTCTTCAGCTTAACTGGTCCAGTCCCTCGATTACTCACAGTCTCAGGGTGATATGACATTTGGAGGAAGACCCCGAAAATACTGGAAGATTGTCCCAAATGGGAAATGTAGAGATGGTCCCCTTTCGGATGTCCCGAACGAGTACAGGAGTTTGGTACACCTTTCGGACGGTCATGGCAGTAACGCAAATCATAGACCCCTCTGCTCCACCAGAACCAAATGAAATATCTTCTAGCACCTAGCCCTCGGATCCAGCCACATCCTGAAGAACAGGAGCTTTCCAGCACCTCAGCCTCGACTCGAGAGCAAACAACGCTCGCGATCTGCGGCAACTCCAGCTTAACCCCCCCCCCGGCGATCGCCTCCCGGATTCCCAGCAATCCTGCGTCCACATCCATCGTTCCGGTGATTAAATTCTCGAACATCAAGTGACCTTCCCAATTCTGGATCTTCCTCCCATTCCCATCCTATTGTCTTCCAAGTCCCGAGTTCCCGAGCTGATCAGAGACTGCACTACCGAGGTGGACCGGGTCGATTAACATGCAGAACGCATGTCTTACCTGCTCTGCACTTCCAGCCGCATATCTCCACATGGGCACGGAAATTCCCGATCGATGATCGCTGATGAGAGGTAATGTTTTGCATGCACGAGCGGGACTAGCCGAACGAAGGAAATGCAAAGATATGTACATACCTCAATGCTACTTCCCCGCCCAAATAAATCTTAAATTCCTCCTAGTAATTTCTAGACTCTCCGCCAATTAGGCTCTAGGTTTCCAACTGGATACTGCCTTTTTCAGTAAAATGATAGACGCACGATTAACACTTATTACGCATACTATTAAGCTCACGTGCTAGTCGCGTGATTATTGTATATGTAATATATGTTACTAATATTTATGTAGTAAGCTTTAAAGCGATTACATAGTTTATTACGCGTCTTCTAGCTATATAACGTTAGCTCTTATATATATAGTTAGTATATAGTTTCATGGCATATAAGCATTATATACGTACTACATAAGTATATATATCAATAGGGATGCATAGTAGGGATGTTTTAATATAGCGTTCGTTAGATTACTATCTATGAAAATAAAGGCTACTTCTTTTAAGTAGTCGTTAAATTAATTCCCTGATTCTTGCCTACCTATTACCCTTATTGGATATATTAAAGACTTACCGTCCTATATTACTTCCGTTGAGCCCTATGTATCCTTTGTATAGCCTATTTCCATCACATACCACGACTATAAGACGGGCGTTATGGATTGTCTCAGCCCATCGACTTGTAGGGCTTATAGGCTCTTCAGTGCTATGGATCCATGAGTAGATAAGAGGGTAGGTTAGAGTAGCTATTTTCGGGTCTGGCAACATTACTAATTGGTTAGCTTTTAGAATAGACACTACTTTCTCCCACCTCATTATAATCTAAGAGAAAAGTTATTGTTTCCTCTACTATATTCTATTCTCTAGATAAATGTATCTGGTGGATTTTCAATTAAAGTATACCTTTATTTAATTATCTAGACTATATTAATGTCAATTGTATTACCCGGGTATATGTATAAGTATAATATAAGTAGTATACTGAAGTTGGTAGATACTCCTATGCCGACTAGTAAGGTGTTAAGCACGTTTTGTAGTATTGAAACGGTATTGAGCTAGTTTAGAGCCCAGAAATCAAGATTGACGCCATTTGAATATATTAGATAGAAATAGGCTATATAAATGAAATATAGGGTTAATGGAAGTAATATAGGGCGGTGAGTCCTTGGTGCATGTAATAATGGTAATGGATCAACTTAGCGACTGGGTAGTCTCTATTTATATAGATATTAATCCAACTAACGCTATAATAAAATAACCCCATTGTGTATTCATATTGACGTGTACATCTATGTAATACGTATACAATGCTTATATGCTATAAAACCACATATGTAAGTGCTTTCGTCATATAGTAAGAAAGACATTCAATAAGTGTTTTAAACTGCGTAATCGCTTTAAATCTTATTACATAACTCCTATAAAACATATTATATTATATAACAGTCACATGACCAACGCGTGAGCTTAATACAAAGTGGGATGAGTAATTGCAACACGAGGTATATAATACTCTGGAGAGTATTTGGAGACTAAGTGGTGATATTATAATATTTCCGTAATTATAATAATATACGGTAATGATTTAATTTTGTCATGCCTTTTGCCCTCTTATAGTACTAGTCTCGGCATGGTGCCGACAAACTATTCCATGTTTATCACTTAAGTCTAGCCTTATATATAGATCTGTATTAGACTAGCTAGCACCTCATTATAGCAGCTTGAACCTGTATAAATGAAAACCTCTCGCCTATAAACAGTATAAATGCGTAACTTCAAGGGTAATACCCAATCAGTCTCATGGGCTACATAATAAGTATAGGTATAATAGAGTCTACTACTGAGAACCTCGGTCACTCCTCCTCATCAACTATACGTAGTCACGTAATCGGTACGTGCTGTATAAGCTGACTATTGAGTATAAGCTTCACAATATAAATAGTGAAGCTAATATGAACTATTACCCCTAAATGCTTATTATTAAGCACCCGGGTCTATAACCTATTGAACATAGGCTATACAAAGGGGATATATAGTGAATACGCTCTAATATAGGACGGTGAACCTCTAGCGTATACAACAGGAGTAATGGATAAGTAAGAATCAATAAATTAACTCAATGACTACTCAAGGAGAGTAGCTAGCTATATATATATAATATAGGGGTTCCGTAGTCTCCTATAAAGCGAAACTAATTTTATTATAATTAGAATTAGTATAGAGGCTTATATAATGCCCAAGCTAATGAGTTATAATAAATAAGTGATAAAGATTACTACTTATTTTGCCACCTTACAAATTAAGTGAAAAGGCTTAGCAATTGCTTTGAAGCCTATTACTCAAGCATTAGTAACACATATTACATGTAATTTTCAAACCCTATGGGCTATTTCTAAACTAGCTATCCCCCTTCCAACCATATAAGCTCAGCCGCCCCTTAGAAATTAGATATATAAAGCTGGGTAGTCACCATGGAGGCGCCTATAGATACTCGGACAATGAAGGAATCCTGGATAATATCGGTAACTGTAAGGGTTTACCTACTTTAAGGGTAGCTAGGCACATAGATAGAAGTGAGATCTTACATATAGTATAGGGTACCTGTTGGTGCGACGAGCAAGGAGAAAGATGCGAGAGAAGTATAAGAGAATGGTAGCACCAGCATATTGATAGCCTGGAGATACTAGCAGTCTTATTGGTTGTAAGAATTCAATTTGGTGGAGGATGTCAATTGCTAACACAGTAAAATTCACGCAGAAGATGAAAACCACTGGTGACTTCAAATTCCGTAGGTAGTATTTGGACTAAAGAATACCTACCCAGGTAGGTAATAAATGATTAATCTCATAAAAAGAGTGAAGAGTACCTAAAGTAGCAATAACTCTAGCCTCGTACGATTCTAAGAAGTAAATTACCAGCCATATACTGCTCCGTCTAAAAAAAAAACCAATCC
Source organism: Cairneyella variabilis (assembly GCA_001625345.1). Lineage (NCBI taxonomy): Eukaryota > Fungi > Ascomycota > Leotiomycetes > Helotiales > Cairneyella > Cairneyella variabilis. The sequence continues at coordinate 41,501 of AYLM01003173.1, forward strand.
TTTCCCTAAAAAGTCAATATCCCCCGACCCCCTCCAGTACAATACAAGCATGCAAACCCATGCTAGCCTAAACTCCTTCTCGATTTCAAGCTGGCATTGATTCTGATCTTATAAGACTGGTGCCCTTCAGTTGCCAATCCGTCTCCTAGCTGGGGGCTTGGTGGCAGACATACGTGGCAGGGTTATAGTAGAGCTAACACGTTCTTCAGCATTTTGCTGCACAGGCCAGTTATATGGTTGTATTTCCAAGACAATGTCAGTGCATCGTCTGCTGGATGATAGCATGAGGTACAACGATCCGTCACAGACCTGAAATGTGCATTAGAATTGGGTATATCAAATTAGAGGATATGCGGAAATTGACAACACGTTCATACCTGTAGAATTGATGCCGCGTTATATGGCAATGTGAGCGAAAGCGTGCAGTCCAGATTCAGGGATGCAACCACAGGAAGATAGCCCATGGCGGCGTATGCTGTGGCAGTCGTGAAAAAGATGGCCTCGTTCCCTGCGTTCTTCAGATAGTCAGTATGACCCTCTTTAACTTTATGTTATAACATGCCTGAACGTCCTGCTCTGATATCAAGAGTACTGGTTGATTGAAAATGTCTGTAACGGTGAACTCGAGTTGGCCTGTGCTGGTGAGGGAAAATATCAAACTCTGCGAAAAATTATTCGTGAACAAAAGTTTGTCGTCGTCGAGCGAAAGTGGATCGTATAGCCACTGGGGCGGCTTTCCAGTCTCGTTGGCTAGGATCGTAAAGTAAGGTGCTACGACGCAAGTAGGCAGCTGCGTGCTGGTTGGAACGGCTGCTGTGCTCGATGTCGCTGCTGATGACAGGATACTTGAGGAACCAGAGAAGCTGGACGAGCTGGACGAACTGGATGAACTGGATGAACTGGATGAACTCGAGGAGCTCGAGGAGCTAGATGACGAAGCGATAGTGGGAGTTGGAACAACTGGAGGTGTATATGCGACTGCATATAGGGTCACGAGTTCACACGATGAGCCACGGCTGAGCTCAAATCTGGGCGTCAACACTGCAAGGAACCCAGAGCAATCTAAGAAATTAGTTCTGCATTCTTCAAGGAGTGGAATGGTAAAAACTACCCGAGGCAATTGCAGCTCCGACGGCGTCTAGTGTCAACTGACATTGGTTGTCGACTGAGACTGTATAGTTGAGGAAGTCCGGAGCCAGATGGTTCGCTGGGTAAAGCTGAACAACGGAATTGCCAAGCGCGGCAGCTCTGACAGCTGCATAAACAGTTGTAAGCACGTTGCTGACATACGCTGTCGACACGAGATTTTGGTAGCTGTTGGTACTAAATACAGCAGCTTTACTTGCCAGTGTTGTCAACGGCAACTTCTCGTAGCCGTAAAAATCCTCGGAATTTTGGCCTGGAACGTCAACCTCGGCGAGATATTGCAACGGTTTCCGAGTTTCTTGAACGATTATGTGGAAGAGTGATGGCACTGTGGAGCAGCTTAACGCGTATGGATTGATGGACGGGGAGCTCGATGGAGGAGATGAAGTGCCTGTGATAAACGTGGTACTCGTGACGATATAGCTGGGCAATCCAAAGTTTGTTGAAGCAGGAACAGGACTTGGCGAAGTGGTAGAAATGGCTGGTTGGACACTCGCTAGCAGTGGTGCAGGAGCAATTTGAGAGCTGATCACGATTGATGATGAGGAAATTGGGATAACGCTCAAGGAACTTTCGCTTGGAGTTTCAGCTATGGAAGACTCAACGAGAGGTCCGGTCGAAGGAGCAGATGAGAGTGTTGCTGCTACGTCCGCGGTGGTGGTGTATATGTTCGGCAGAACATCAGTTGAGAAAACTTCAAGGGGAGGCAAAGATGATATCGCAGCAGGTGGATCAAAGGGTGCAGAAGTGCCGAAAGAGACTGATATCGAGGAAGCTTCGATGTCTGGAGAAGAGCTTGATATAGCAGCTGCTAGTAGCTGCGTTGTTGACCAGGTAATTGAAACGCCAGTGGTCGAGGAAGCCTCGATGTCTGGAAAGGAGCTAGACATAGTAGCTGCTAGTAGCTGTGTTGTTGATGAGACAATTGGAATGACAGTGGTCGAGGAAGCCTCAATGTCTGGAAAGGAGCTAGACATAGTAGCTGCTAGTAGCTGTGTTGATGAGATAATTGGAACGACAGTGGTCGAGGAAATTTCGATACCTGCAGGTGAACTGGACGAAACCGCTGCCGGTGATGGTGCCAGAATAGAAGTTGTGGGGACAATAAGGGGAAGGAGCTCAATGGTTGAAGACGCACTCGACTGGGCAGGAGTATAGGCTGAAGCAAACGAGGCTGATGCGGAGGGGAGGGCCGGAGCTGCCAAGCTGCTTCCCGGTTGTCCGGGAGGCACTATATCACTGGTTGTTTGAAGGTCCGTTGTGGCCGGACAAGACCAGAGAGTCATTGTCAACATTTGAATTTCCATGGTGGTGACCGTTACTGTATACGGCAAAGCTGTCGCAAGTGTCAAGCCATAAGCCATAACCAGAAGCGGTCCCCTCAGGAGGCCCATATTGGAAGGTTATCTGAAGTTGTCGTTGTTTCCTAGTGATTAGTACCGTCGTTCCTCGGAAAGACGTAAAGAAAAAGATAAAATCAAAGACCTAGAAAACTGCTAATTGATGGAAATTTCGAAATATCTTGAGGGTCTTCGATGCTCATATAGTCACAGACAAGAGCTTGGTGATTTCGGCCTCTTGAATAGTAAGAACGCAAAGAGTCCCTCCTTTCCCTGACCGTAACATTGCATAGTTGTTAGGAAGCACAAATCCTGAAACCTGTACCAGTGAGAAGGCTGCTCTTTGAGATGCACCAGGTGGAAATCCAATATCTCAAGCTGGATGAATGGTAAGAATGCAAAGGAATTCTCCTTCCGTTGATCGTAACATGACATGGTTGTCAGGACGTACAAATTTTTGAGACTCGTACCATTTACGACAGCTTTGATAGGGAGACTGGGTTATGAGTTGCAGCATGTGGAAATTTTGCTTTATGGCGAAGTGAGTCAGCAAATCGTAGGGCCACCACCTGCCTGGACCCTCACGAATCCCACCAATCTAGACTTTCAGTACTCCCACCAATGCAGACTAATATAAGGACCTTGTTGGTGTTTCGACGGAATGGATCGACGAGAAATGTGCCTCAAATAGCTTGCGTCGGTTTTTTTTAACCATTCCTGTTTATTTCTTGGGTGGAATGGATTTTCCGACTCCGGAGTCAGTTCTAGCGATCTTGAACCTGTCCGACCACCTTGAGAGGAGAGAAAAAATCACAAGACAAAACGAGAACGGGGTGCTTGAGACAAAATACCATGCGGGAACGGAAGGAATCCCGGTGGCCGTAGTCCCTCAAAAACTGATGTGCTTGATCTCTACATGGAGACTCGAGCTAGCAAGAATTGGCAACGGAGCTAAAGATCTCTAGGTAGGTATGGTATTTAATTGCCTGTCGGAGTTTAGTCTGCGGGCGAGGCAGTTCAAGACCATCTAGGTCGAGACCAGATAGTATCATAAGGTAATGATTGGTTACAGATGCGGTACGACGTAGGGCAACCCCTCATCCGAATAAGACATGAATGAAAACTTCAACAAGCTGCCATTAGGGTACGGCTTGGCTCACACAGGTTTGGTTTGGTTGAACGACCGTAGGTATTTAACGATATAGTAAGAATGAGCATGAGCACCGGCATGGGGCATAATGGATTTGTAATAATGTTGCCGCATTAATTCTCGAAACAACACAATGAAGATATCAATTTGTTCCAGGATGTAGTAGACATCCCTCGAACTGATAAGCGCAGACTGTCCATATCTGTGTCCAGCCATCAAACTGTTCTCTTGTGAACCTTGGAGTGTCGCCGCAAATTCGAGACAACAGAGAATCGTCTTCCACAATCATCGACTTCGCAAGGAAATGCTATTTGAAATTAGATAGTGTTGTTTTGTACTATGAAGCAGTGCGACTTACGCTTCTCACCAGTATGACTGTAGATGTGTATTTGCAAGGCGCTGGGGCGTTGAAAACCCCTCCCGCACGCTTTACACCTGTATCGCTTCCTGATGCCCGAGAGCCTCCTGGAACTGAATTTTCCCATCAAAGATCGACCTGCAGGAGGAACTGTACCTTTAAAGATACTGGATAGCAGTGGCAGGATTCGCATCGATGTTGACTCAACGTCGGAGCAGATCTGTGAAACATCGGTTGATTTGCTCCCAGAGCTTCGACTCGCCTCACTTGTCTTGTCCCTATAGCTAGAGTCGGTCACTGGATCTTTCCTTTGAATGTGTTATGCGCATCTAGAGAATCGAGGATAAGTGCTGGTCTGCTGGCGGTACTAACCTTGGCGAAAGTGATTGCAGGTTTTCTTCCCGGTCTATCGTGTTAGGGGACCGAATCGTCTCGAAAGAATTATACGGATCCGATACTGGAACAGCTGCATTGTAAATTTGTGAAGGAAGTTCTGCAAATTTTGTAGGGACAGAAAGGCCGAGGGCTAACATATCTTTCAGAGAGTAAGTAAGTCTTGCCAATGATGGATAGCAAGGCAGGGATGGAAGGTTACCTTCTACTGCATCTGCGATGGAAAGTCCAGGAAAATAAGCTATTGGCGCATTATTGAACTGGTGTGATTCTTCATGCTGCTGTTGCTTTGCAGTGGTGTCAAGTTCCAGGTTCGAGTGGATATTGTAAGAGGAGTCATGGAAGCTAAACTTCTGAGTTGGAGCAGATAATGAGAACTGGGAAGTGGTAAACTGGGCATCGAGGAGGTATTCTATGTTTCCGGTTGGTTGACTATCCATAACTTCGAATCAACTTTGAAGTTTGTTTCAAAAGAAGGAAAGAAGGGGGGAAACAGTTGATATCAAACACAATATATTCATCGCCATGACTAAGCGATACCTTGAGGAGTCAACTGTCGAACTTTCTAGCTAATATGTCTAGCATTCCTTGAAATACAATTGAGAATGTGTTGTGTATAAAAGATCAAATATATATGATGATGTCTATCGGTTTCCACGATAATGCTCCTGCATTCACGAATGAATAAAGCACCACGAAAAGAAGTGAGACCTAGATGATGGGCCTAGCCATTCACAATGTATTGCATCGCTAAAACTTGACGGAAATGCCTCGCTAAATTTCCGGGCATGTGGAGGGATTTGCAAGATAATGCCCTGGAAGACTGGAGAGGAAAGAGACGGATCCCAAATGGGAGTAAGATATACATGTGGCGGCGCCAGCGGATGAAGCATCGACTCACTCTAATTTGGTGATCTCGATCGCGCTTCTCCACCCCATAGGCTGGCATGTCGCTACAACTTGTACTAATGCGGTGGAACAGAGGCATCTCGATCAATTCGATATGATAGAAATTTGAAGCGGCTTCTTCCGGCCGTTTAAGACAGGTCACGTATGCCAGTGTCTTCAATAAACGCACCACCTCTGGAACCTCGAGGGCGATTTCCAATTTCCAGTTTCCAGTTGGAATTTGGAGCTTTGTATCACTCGAGTAGCTCCATGTACGAGAGATTGTATTCCTCTAGCAGATTGTCGTGTTTCTGAAGATCATCAATTATTAGACAGATTGTGCAGTAGAGTGGGGAAGGAAGACTTGGGCTTGCGGCACGAGCCGACAAATTCGACCGATCGTGGCGGCCTTGAATTTCAGGGTTCAGGTTTAGGGTTCAGGTTTAGGGTTCAGATTTGAGCAAAAGCATATGGCTACACTGCTGAATTGCTTGCTAAAAGGGTTTGCAGATCGAATATTGCGGCGGGGCGCACCGCGCACCTTGTTTTCGCAGCTTTCCACCACCTTCTGCATAGGTCACAGAATGATTGAGATTCTTACTCATCATATGATTGCGCTAGTTGAAGGCACGTGATTAGTGGGTTATTAGTATTCGCTTTTTACAGTACAACAACCAAGGACTTTCCCTCCTTCATATTCTTAAGTGTCTTCTTAGGTTATCTATATTATGCTTACACGCGTTGCTTTATTTGTTCTTTATTAGTAGCCTAGGAGCCACTATAGTCGTTGACGTAGGTGTGGTGTTTTAGCTCTGCCTTACTGCCCTCCTACAGTATTTAATCTTAACCTCCAGCATTTACACTATTGGGAAAGCGCCCTAAATAGGGTATTTATTATAGAGGGGATTATCGTATCTCTAGACGGAGGACAAAAGGGGTTGCATTTGCCTAACGAACTAAGACTAGACCGCGACATTTCCTGAAGGTGGTGGGAAGTGTCACGTGACCAAAGGACACGCGTCTGCGAACCACATGACCGCGAGTCACGTTACCCAACCACATTTATGCGTAGTGTTCATATCAATTAAAGTGTAAAAAGGTCCTAGTGTGAAGGCGCGGGCAAAAGGGTGAAAACTCAATTGATCGAATGCCTATTATACAA
>AYLM01000783.1:0-65880 GCA_001625345.1 Cairneyella variabilis
GTGGTAATCATCCTCCTCCTCCTCCTCCTCATCGTCATCGTCATCCGTAAGTGGTGTCTTTCCGGAGAACGAGCCTGCATCAGGACGGGGAGCAAGTGGTGACCTTCCAGGGAGCGTAGCAGGACCCTTCCTAGGATACTTTCCCCAGCCGGAAACGGGACCCTTTTGAGGCGACTTTCCCGAGAACGAACCTGTAGCGGGACCCTTCCGAGGTGGCGAATCGTCGTGGTCCTCGTCATCCTCGTCATCGAATCGAGACTCAGTCTTGACTCTCTTTGCAGGTGGCGCGAAACCATCATCATCGTCAGAGTCGGACTGGGTAAGGTCGATGTAGTTCTGGGCACCTTCCTCATCGCTCTGGCTGTCGGCATTATCGTTTTCGCCGTCCTCGGCATAGTCTTGATCACCAGTATCATCCTGGCTTTCGACGTCGTTCTGGTCGTCGGCATCGTAAATATCATCATCGACTTGTTCCTGAGGCTTTTCCTCCTGAAGCTCTTCTTCAACTAAATAGGATCTAACGAGCGGTGCACGTGCTGCTTGGATCTGTTGCTGGTTGAATGTATAGATACCACGCAAATGGAGGTTGACCGATGCCTGACGTCTCAAATGCATGTTGTACTCAATGAAAGCGACAGCGAACTCAAGGGACACGATTCCGTGCTTCACAACGTGCTTGCCGGCAACCTTGAGCATCTTCTCGTTCTGAGCGACATAGTTCTCAGCACGGAAGTAGTAGGAGTTGTGGATTATGTCGACGAGGGTGCCACGCTCCAAGACCAGCTCGTAGGCGTGTGGGGCAAGTAGCTCCTTTTGACCGTGACCGGCGTACCAGTGGTCAGTGTACAGATTAGGATACCAATGCAAACAGAGCACGTTTCCATTGGCATCTTGAGAGCCGTAGAAGACTGTATTGGGAGTCGCCAGTTCGTCGGGGATTCGGCAGAGGATTGAGTGGAGGATTCGACAAGCGATGTCGTACATGTGACTGTTGCTATCGAACCACAGTCCTCTACCTTTCTTTGACTTAATCCATGGGACAATGGAGTCAAGATGGTTGAGGACAGACTCGGCGATATTTTCCTTAGTGAAAGCAACGGGATGAGGTTCGGGTGGTGGTAAAATGGTCAGGACGGGCCAGATGGCAGGTGGGTCTCGGAAGTGTAGAAAATCCTCGACACGGATGATCGAGAACGAGTGAAGAACGGAGGCAATCGGAGCAGTCATCTTGAGTGGTCTTGGACGGACGACGGAAGGTGATAAACTGTAAATGAGTGAGAAGTAAAGGGTCAATCAACGAATTGAAGAATACTGTGTAAAGATAGAGTAACAGTGATCGCTGTATGATTGCAGATAACCGGGTTCGAAATGAGTGCTGTCAAAAGAGCGTGTGTGTGGTTGCGGTCGAAATGTGAAGAGGAAAGGAGGAAAGGAAGAGCGAAGGCAGAGGACTCGAAGATATGAATTTGAGGATAATAGGAGATACTTGGATAGTCCCAAATTACTGAAGCTATTGTTAACGGCATTGTGCTGTATTGATGGTGTTGTATGCTTCTAGGTATTGTGCTTGCTATTGTGAAAGGGGGACAATGAGAAGCGACGACAATGCTAAGCGAAAGGCTCGCTGAGCGTACACAGTGAAGAGAATCGTGTGCCACTAGCAAAATGGAACTGGGGAAAGAATGATCCGGCCTTCATTGTCGGGGCAGCTCAGCTGCCTGTTTTGTGAAGGCAGAATTGTAAAAGGGGTGAGAATTATTGAGGCGAGAATTGCCGACCACTGTTTACTTAAGGTCATGTGACCAGTTTTGTGTGGTCCGTGCCCGAACCTCAAGTTAATGTGGACTGCGAAATGCTTCAACATCTCGACAATTTGGCAAGCCATTGCGAACAACGCTTTGTCGCGATTTCGAATTCCAATTGAAGCAATGCCAGTAAAAATTTTGGGTCCAGGTGTCGACCTGATCCTTGAAACGGAAGACCTCCGTCAAGAATCGTTCTCCTCATTTGGCACAGTGATAGAAAATCCAGCGCCTTCACTCATCCCATCTTTAAACTTGCGAACGCTTCCACCAAATGCAGTGCAGGCGAACCAAGGCAGTGCACTCAAGTATCTGGATGTCACACACATGAGGGACTTCTACAGCTTCGCTCCAAGTAATGAACGCGCCAAAGCTGTGATGAACATGTTTGTTTGTGCCCCAAGGTCGCTTCTCCCGAGTCAGACTGCTAGCGCTGGGGGTATTTTTCGAGTCGAAATCTTGGAGCGACATCCATACACAACACAGACTTTTGTGCCACTTGGAATCTCTGCTTCAGACGCAGAGAAATCGCGCTATCTCGTGATTGTTGCACCCACGCTGCAGCCGTCATCAGCGGACGAAACGCTTCCTGTTCCGCCAGCCAACGCGTGCAGCAGCCCACTACCAGGACGAGGTCTCCCCGATCTGATCAAGACCAGAGCCTTTATCGCCAATGGATCTCAGGCCGTCACGTATGGGCCCGGGACGTGGCATGCACCTATGGTCGTCGTTGGTCAGAAGCCAATAGCCTTCGTGGTGGTGCAATTCGCGAATGCCGTGGGCATCGAGGATTGCCAGGAGGTTGAATGGAGCGCCGGGAACAAGAATCAGATTCTGGTGGTGGTACCAAAGTCAGAGCTTCAGCGGAAGGAAGGGTTGTGGAAGCTCTAGGCGAAGTCGACGGCGAGAGGCGCATCGCCATGCAACGTGTACGTTTGGAGGAGAGACAAAACAGAAGTGATGAGATCTGAATGGTGGTATCATGCAGCTAACTGTCTGCACCTCCTATTCTGTGGGCCTTCGGGCATGGCGAAGACAGAGAGCGGCACATATCAAGGAGAACGTGATGTGCATACTTTCTTTTTTTAATTGAGAATGGGAGAAGGCTTGACGGCACCCAGATTTTGGAGGCCGTCGCACTCGATCGAAACTCATGAAACATAGCAACACCCCTGCAGATACGCACTCGCGAATGAGAGAGGAGGCTGTTTTGGCATTGGTTGACCGTTGACTGTGCTCAAGATCTGAGAGATGTTATCTTAGTGGCAGCAGTAACATGCATCCAGCAAAGTCTCAGGAGCCGGCTTCCAAAAGGTGCAGGAGGGAAAGTTTGGCTGAAGGTGACTTGTGCTGGGATAGGGGCTTGATAGAGAATCAGAATGTCTCGTCGACTGCAGCCGTTTGTCTCATGGTCATCGACGATCTTTTGGTCAGCAAGCGCCTAACACATCCGTAATTGATGTAGTCTCGAAGGTCAAGCAGTGTACATCGTACAGTCCGTGACAATGTCGGTAACAAGGTATCTGAGCCGAGTTCTGAGTCCAGCACGCGCCACGCTTTCAACAAACGGTTCGATGTCGATGGATCGCGATCGAAACCCAGATACATTCACGAAGCCCGCAACGTGGAGTAGGGAAGCCGTTGCAAAGTTACAGCCCAACGTGCTATACGAGGCTGAAGACATTGTCACAAGAGCGAGTGAGAGCGAGTGAGATCACTTCCATCACCTGGTGTCGCCGTTGCCACTGTCTCAAGACAATTCCAAGCCCTTTCAGCTCAGAATGTCTCTTTCATCGGCACACTTTTGCAGATCGGAGCCATCTCCAGCAACCACCCTTCCGTTTTGAGAACCTCATCCGGGACATTATTGCGAGGCCGAATGCAGCCCGATTTTGCGGCTCTCTCGTCAACTCCGTTGGAGTGCGAATACATGACACTGGAGAACTCGTACTTTGTCCAATCAGCGCTCACATCCTCAAACTAGCCCTTCGGAAACTATTGCGGTGACGCCTTGGAGCCTTTCCCTCAGTTGCGGCGGTTTTGTGGTTTGGTTGATCGTTAATCAAATCCGATAGACAAGGGGTCTTTGTATCGCTAGAGACTGTCTATATTTAGTGACTTGCTTAGTCCTCGGCCCCACCCGAGGAAAATAATATTATATTATTATTATGACCATTTATTTCATCAAAATTTATATTTCCACGAGTAATGTAAGTCATTAAACCAAAATCCTCATGAGCAACCAGTCAGGAGTCAACCGCGATCGTGTCCTGACATCAATGATGGAACGATCTGCACTACTTATTTCCTCACTCCACTGGGAGCTGCAATCCACTATCTCAAGTCACTTCTACATCAGCCTGCCCGCCAATCACTCAATTGCAGGAAAGCGCTGCGACGCTATCGCTCTACGCTTGCTTCCAGGCGGGCTTGGCAGCCGTTACATTGAGATTGGCGAAGAAAGCGAGCGGAAAATCCGCAGATCTTTCCCGCAAAACCGTTTTTGCTCAAAGCAGACAGTCCTTTCTGCTTCAGGAAATTGCGCCGTCGCCAACACGGCACACCGGGCTGGAAGATGATCATGAGTGCAGAATCTGGATGATCTGTGACTAGGGGGAATTTGAAAAGGGCCAGAGAACATGTGCTGCATGGAGCTACAAATCTTTGCGTCCTCTTCTCATCAGAGACCCTCTTTCCGTGTTGGTCCTTTGACAAGTTGGGCTAGACTGAGGTAATTGAACATCCGAAAGACACCTGTCGCGCACTGAAATTCAAATCGCATTCAACTCCTGGATATTCAGCTGGGCCGGAAACTTGATGGAGTAACTCCAGGGTCTTATGGACATGGGGGACCGTATCACTCCGACTTATCATGTCTATTTTGGTACTTTCGCTGTCCCGGGTGCGGGCGAGGCTGCGTTTTGAGTTCTCCAACGCAAGCCACCCAGCATTTGTTGAGATTCGAGAGGCCGCCGCAGTGAGATCGTTAAATATGTCCGAATGGAGTCAGGCGTTTCTCCAAGGGTGTGCTGTCTAGGTTGTGGCTTTCTCCGGCTTTCTCCCTGGCGGATTACATGGGTGTTAATTGGATGTTGACATTACCCCTGAACTGAGCACTGCGGGAGCTGATTTGTCCATCGTGACTGCAAATGTGTGCGGCGATGATGATGGTCGAAATACGGTAAAAATGTTTCCACATCCGCATATTCTCATGAGCTGTTCTATCCCGTGGTGTGGATGAGGACGATGCTCGATTCGATTTTTCACTGGTGATGATTTTACCATTGCCGCTGTCCTACCATCCTTTACGACCAGCAGCATCGTCCCAAAGAACAGAACCAACACCAACGGCCCGTCGGTCTCCCCGCAACTTCTTCCTTCCACCCATCCATCTCGTCGGAATCGTGGCTCTCTGGCTCAGCATCTACATATGCACTCTTCTGCAGGAAGCCTCTAGTATCTGTCGCCGTTGCTCTTTTCATTCGTCTTTCCACCATAGTTCGAGCATGCGGCGTTCCTCTTCGGGACAGCCTAGCGAGCACTCAACGTTGGGATTGGAGCCATATCAGCCATATTATGTGGATCCGTTCTGATGCAAAGCTGCTTGCCGTCCCACTCCCCCGGCTTCAAGGTCCTGTGATATGAAGGCTTGATATTGCATTCTGCCCAATGTGATGGGAGCTAGAGCTGGAGCTTGCCGTGGAATACAGGCCTCTGAACGCCTTTGTCTCTAAGAATAGCCTCATCCCTACTGTGCTGCTTCACCCCACATTCACAGCTGAATCGCCATTGAGCAGAGTGCACCACAGAAAGCAATGAGAATCGAATAAACGACTTTTGAAGAAGGTATTGCCTTCCCACATGGCACGACCAATACTATGCTTTGAGGCGCTGCTCAAAGCTGGAGTACATTCGAGGCACTGGCTATGGTGCAGCTGTTTCACAAACGTCAACCAACCGGCGCACAGGCATGCATCAGATGGAAACTTCATCCACCCAACCAGAGCTGGAGAAGATAGCTTCAACAGTCCCTTAGTCAGGAGTGGAGTGTGAGTGGAGTTGCCAAAAGCTTTCTTTTGCTGACCCAGGATTCAAGCTTCAAGTGTCCCCTGAGGAAGGATGCCGCAATTGAAAAGGTAGGGGTGCTGGTCTAGCTCGTCCAGCACGATACCACCGGCCGGGTACGGAGGACTTTGCTTGATGAGTGATCAAAACGAATCCTTGAAAATTAACGTGCTGATCTGCCTTGATCAACTCCTGGTTTTCCATAAGGTTTAAACATCCCTCCCACTGCAAATTGCGAAGGCCGCTATCCTGGCTCGGTGATGAGGGAGGGGTACAAGGTACACTGCCGTGGCTGGGCTGTTTTGGCGGCCACGCGATGATGCGTTCGCGACGACGAGGAAAAGAAAAAAGAAACTTATTGATTGGATTTTGGACCTGAAGATCTGGTGGAGAAGATGGTCGATTGGCAAGTGCGTTACCAAAGTTTCCCCTTAAATGTGGACGTGCTGGGCGGTACGTATGCAGGCAGTTGAGATGGAGGATGGCAGTCCCAAGTTCATCTGAACGCAGGTCGCTGGCCTGTAGCCCGAAGAAAGTTCTCTGGGATATGACCCTTACTTCAGCGAGACCGGTAGGTGACCAAAACCTCCCTTACCGAACGCTTCACTTTCTCAGACTAATCAAACTCAAAATCGACATTAGAAACTCAAAAGCTGTGGCCCTACGCTGGAAGAAGTTACCATGACCTCTCGTCGCTATTCCTCCTCAGACATTTTCGGTTCGATCCAGCGCCATGTCCAAGATCGACTTGGGGCTTTGTCGCATGCTTAGTGGCAGGCTGGCTGCGCCGCCGATCCCTTTTAGTGCGAAAATGGGCGTATTCCGTATGACAGACAGGTGCAACTAGTGAACGTTTGATTCCTGCCAAGCGCACAATACAACCAACGAAGTCTGAGCGGGAGAGGAACACAGCGGGAGCCAGGCCTTCATCTCCGGGGTCGAGGATCGAGAACCTGAAGGTGCCCAGGCTACCAGCGACTGGGAAAGAACATGGTACAGGGGATGAACATTTTCCAAAGCCTTTTCGAAGGGAGAAATAGGTATTAAAAATACTTGGTGGGGAATAGTTAAAGGAGAGCGGTAGAAATAATTATTCCATATACTCAGATCAGATCTGGGTATGCAAGGCAGGTGTGGAGATCTAGATCAAGACCCACTGCCGTGCTGGGCAACAACTCATCCCCACAGCGTCCTCATGATGATGCTGCACCGATGCGTTGTTACGTTCAGGCTTTGAAAGCGTCGAGACTGCGACTGGCAGGTACCTATAAACTTTCAAAACGTGAACGTTGAACGCCCTTAGTTAGGTGCTATTGTGATTGACAGAACCCACTGATGATGGAACGAAATATCATGCTCTGCAATATCACGATATGATATGTCCAGAGGCGTACGATTTCGGCAGCGGAAGCGGCATCTTCGGGGAGGAAGGAGAATTCTTTTCTGCATGCATTCATGGCGCCCCAACGTTCCTTCTCCGAGCCCCAGTCCCGGATATGATAAGGAACTCCTTACAGCAGCTTCATCTACTGCTCTCCAATGAATCACTCGTTGGGCTGCCGCATCGCAAGCTTCACCAAACTTCCAAGCCCAATACTTTCTTTCCCGAGTTTGCTAGCTCGCTCCCACAGCCAATGAGTGCCAGGGTCACCGAAGAAGCAAAAGAATACAGACCAACCCCGTGCAACCCAACGATCCAACGCTAGATTCCTTCAGCGGCTTTATCCTCGTTGTGCAGATTGAGTTCAGGACGTCGACTCCTTACCCGCTCGCCCCCATTGGGTCCTCGCTACCACACATATTCAAACTTTATATTTCTTCTGTAAGGAGAACTTTTCAGGTAGAGTTGCTTCTTTCGAAGCAGCGCAGGCATCGTAGGAAACTTCCATTGCATGACCGAGTCTACGGTGCTGCAACTCCTACGGGTAGAAAAAGCAAGCCAGCGTTCATGTGAGGAACGAGGATTTCATGGTTCTGAATCGATCAATAAGTGAGACGGACTTCTCCACACGAGCTGTCCCAAACCACATTATGGGACCGTGGATCGGTATCCGGTTTCTCTCCCACGTGCTGATTGACTCTGTTTAACCTCCATATCGAAAAGACTTCTCGCACACGATCTATGGCTTTTGGTCAGGTGAGGAGGCGCATCCGTGGCCGTTGCGGCAATTCTGCTTCCTGCTCCTCTCATTCGTGCGCAACTTACATTCACCCAAAACTGCCCCAAGCCTTCAGAGAGTGTGAGGCCCAAGATGGAAGCAGTCGCACCCCTGCTCATTCTCCATTCCAGCGCAGTGCGCGGAAAGGATTGCGCGCAGAACTTAGTCCTACCCAGTCCTGATCGCCCGCTGCCTACTCGTAAATAAGGATACATATTGGTGGAGAGGGAGGACTTTTAAGGTGAAGGACAAGGACAAGGACAAGGCTGGACGCAGCCAGGATGGCGACCAGGGCGCTGATTTGCGGAGACAGACGAACTCGTTTTCCATCCCAATCCCAGCAGCCGGACGCTGTTCTGAAACTGCCAAAATCTCATCTCTGATCCGTTGTCTCGGAATCTCAGGTTACACTTGGTCGCCGAACAGTGCTGCACTCCTCCTTATCCCTGAGCATTTAGCTCTAGCATTCTGCAGTACAGTTTTCGAGCGTAAATCTGCTCAGAAATTTGTCACGTATCGTGACACCTCACATCACTGCGTTTGCCGGCTCGTTTCCGCTGATCATACAAGGGAGTTACGACTCCATTGGTGGGAAGAGCTGTTGTGCCTCCGCGACTCGTGCTATTGTTAGATCCTCATTTCCCAGTACAAAGGATGGTACAAATGATAACTGTCGTGATACCGTCCATCCCGAGTCTCGAGTCCCATCCGCGTGCCCAAACAGGAAACCTTGACTCGACCATCGACAAGTTCCATACCATCCATATCCACCCATATCCAAATCCTGAAAAATATTGATTGTGGATTTGAATTCTCGAAATAAACTTTTTCCACACGCGGCCCGGCCGCCACAAAAAATCGATCAACGACGGGCACAGCAACGCTGCACGACATACAATATCCTATCCAGCCTCTGGCGCCCATCACATCCCTGCCCTTCTCAGCTCATGTCCATTTCCGGAGCATCTTGCGAATGCAAACTCACGAGCAAAAGTAAAAGCCATTAATATTCTTCCTTGGCTTTATGGCCATGCTCCCGCAAAGTTGCGCCTTGTTCAATTTTACTTGGAGCAGCTGATCGAAACATGTTGCTTGATTGAAAGGAAAGCAAAAGTATATTTACGTTCTAACTTAGGTACCACGCCGCTTCTCCCAGTCAAAACCATAACCAAAACTCGAGGCAAGCAAAAAGCCACATGAACCTCATACTGCTTGCCGCAGGTAGATAAATAGATTGCCTTTCTCAACGTCGATTATGCTTCGGGGTTTATTGTGTGTGAGTGATTGCTTGCTGCTGTGTACCTTCATAGGCAAAAGCGAATAAAAGCAGGTCAATGTTTGGATACCAACAGAGCTGAGCGTGACAGAAAATGTATGCAGCCGCTCCCAGTTCCAATGCAGCGGATAGTAAGATCTTACAATGCGGATGGGAGGAAAGCTAGAAATGCAACGCTGCGTCCCGGCCGTACGTGTACAGCGCAGTAAACGGAAACGGAAATTGTTAACCCTCTTCCTTAGACTTGGAGATGAGTACACTATTGTGTGACGAGAGCCATGAGAGCGCGGCCAAGAGATCTGATATTGTGCCACCATGTGACGATGGCTTCATTCATTATGGAGAAGCGGAAGCTACCAAGTCTCTGGAGCATAGATCAATGTCTCATTGTCTCCTGATCTGGGACGGGTGAACCGACCGTGAGACAAGGAGTCGCTGATGACGTGGATGAGACTTTTCTCTTCCTTCCTCAACGACTTGTCTTGTTCTACTTCCGCCCTAGTCCACATATTGGCAATATTAACCTAAAGCGTGATATATGAGACTACTGACCATGAGGGCGCTTCGAGGGCGCGACATCTACAGGAACCGGGAATCTCTGAATTGAGTTTGTTCACGTTGCTAGTGGCTGTTGATTAGAGCGCTTCCCAAAAGAGCATTTTGAGATCCGTGGGATTGACAGTGCAGATCCTGCGCGCCGATGTACCTTGAAGTCATATGTTATTGCCGGATATAGGGGTGATCAGTCACGAGTGCGGGAGTCGAATCTGTACTACGTAGATGAGGTCCAGAGATAGTGCTGATGCAATCAGCGAGGTTTGTGTCGGTCAAAGGAGAAATCTAGCAGCAGCAGACACCGGGAGATCTCAGATCAGAAGATCCGAGAGCGAACAGTCGTTGGTGGAGAGGTCTGACATTGACGGGTGCTATGACACTTCGTAGCGCAGATCCCATCCCCTCGCCGAAGAAGCAAAGTACCACAGAACCCATACGGTGGGTAGCGACTCTCCATTACTGTCCTTACGAGCACCAAAATGCTTTGCATTGTCCGCACGGAGTGGAAGGATCAATACCCTGGGAAAAGCAAGAGATGGGCAGGAGCTTCGCAATAATTTCTGTTTCCAGGCAGCTGAGGTGCCAAGAATAGGGACTGGAGATTGCACATTTTCGAAAGAAGGAAAAATTGCCCTGCGTTCTGGTGTTCTGGAGTCTGCACTGCACAGATTCAGCGAGTACTGACTGTATGTAGTTCTACGTGCGAGTATCCTGAATCATGTCCTTGTGGTCTCCCGGCGTCTGGCAGGGAAGAGGTGTCATCCGGTAAACAGAGTGTGTGATATCGGTGCGTTTGACTCTGAAGAGAGCAGAGAAGGGTAAGGCAGGGCACGGCAGGGAGCGCAGGCTGCTGTCCCAAGAAACTGGGTATCTTGGAACGTTGGGCTGGTCCGAGCTTGGAGTTGCCACGATTGGGCTTCCAGTGCGTCCGTGAAGCTGGGGTGACGGTGGTTCGAGGTGAGGAAATTGGCGTTGACAACGGCGCCTCGCTGGTGTCTGTGTACCACCTAGTTCTCGTACGCAATACGCTGCACCACGTTTCTACGATTCTGGGGGACTTGATACAGATGGAACAGGGCAGGAAACAACTCCTGCCGCCGGGCGCTGCAAGAGAGAAGTAGCGAGAAGGTGTGAGAGAGGTGTGCTGTGCTGTTGTGCCTTCCTTTCTGGCATATGGAGTCTCTTGCTGCTACTTACTCGTAACCTTATTCAGGCAGGGGCAGGTGCCTGAGGAATCTCGTGCATTTGCAGGCAGGGGCTTCCAAGTGGCTCAAATACAGTTGAAGATCAGTACATACGATTCTGTTCTGCAGATGCTATAGGGGCTCTTACGGCCGTAAGCACTGTGCAGAGGGTACGTACCACCACCAAGTGCCCGTTACCAGGTATCATGTGCTATATACTTGAGATATATTGGATCTGAATACGCCCTGCCCGCATTTGGCAACCAGCTGCCTTCTCGCCGGCCTCTTCTCCTCTTGTTCTGCTCTTTATCTCGCTCACACAGTCTTGCACGCCAATCAGACGCCCGCATCTGAGTCGCATCGTACGTTTGCGTGCCGTCTCCGCCAGAAACGGATCAACGTCTGAAGGTGCGAAGTTTATTTGTTCACCCTCCGGGCTACGGCTTTACTGGGCAAATGGCGGGAAGATCCCAAGCCGCTTCAGTCGAGTCGTTAATCGTTAAGCTCGATCCGTGCGATAAATGCCCCGCAGCGGCGTCGCTAGAGTGCTGAAGGATAGGGAACTAGACTCGCGCTTGAGCCGTTGTGGGCGAAGATCCCCAAGTCTTGGTCCAACGGCAGACAGGAGCATGCCACTAGCCCTAGGACGGGACGTAACGGAGTAACCTGCTGCTAATGCTACAGTGCGCCTACACTGCGACGCTACAAAGTACCCGCGACATGTACTTGTGCCCAGACAATCTCGCCGCCTACATCGTGCCAGCGTAGCACGGGGAGGTAGCAGATACCAGTAGGAGGGAATCCAGCAGCATGGCATGGCATGGCGTCAGCCTCCCTGGGAGCGATGCTGAGTCCCTCGTCGCTGCCCATCTCGCCGGGTCCATCTGCTCGTTTCCAAATTGCGGTGATGCAGTGATCTTCCGGGCAGGTTACATACAGGCCTAAGACATGGAAATCATATTAACATGGGCTCTGATATTGCTGCGGGTACAAAAATAGTTTACTCCCAGTCCGACTGTTCGGGCTCCCTGTCAACCGTCACGATGCTGGCGGATGCTGGTCATGGGTGCTCCCTGATCTCCTCTGCGTTTGGACCCTGGGCTGAAGTCTACAGGCATTGTATGGTCGGCATGTTCGATCAGGTTTTAAGGTGTAAGGTGTGACTGCTAGAAGAAGTAGCTACGATAGGCGAGGGTACAGTACATCTACGTACCAGCAGCTAGAGTAGTAAGGCCCAGTGGAGCGCCCAACGACATATTGCCCCATCCGCCATGGCACCCTATGGCTGCACTTCCGCATTGCGCAGCGGGAGGCTCGACGCTTGCTAGTCTTGCCAGTCTTGCCGTGCTGTCTCGCCCGCTATCCTCGAACGGGCAAATACACTCACGGGGACGGATACCAGGCTGGTACCAGCTGAAGGGACGACTTCAGCCACCCCGCCGAAGACGGTCAGGGATTGACACCCATGCTTGTGCCCCCCAGCAGAGTCCACATCCACCATATGCATGTCTCAATTCAAATCCAAGAACCCACTTGGGGGCCCTTAAGCCCTGAAGCCCTTGCTCTGCAACCACCACTTCGACCACTGCAACACAGGCTCTGCTCGCCTGTCTCTGCCCTCTAAGGGCCTCCCTCTGCTCCCTCCTGAGCCCTGTATGGCCATCAAAGACGTTCCCCACCTGAAACCCATGCCGCTGCCAGTGGTGACACTTACCCAGCCACTCAGAGCGGCTTGATCTACTCAAACTCCCTACTCCCACACCTGCTTCTCCCTATGTCCATTTCGAAACCCCCAGGCTCCCAAACTCTCAGAAATGTCCAGGTCCCCTCGAGAAATATCAATCTTTTCCCAGTAATATTACCAAATATCCACCTGGACAACCTCGACATCTCCCTCCCCGGACAAGGCTCCGGGTAACCTGGTCCAGGCCTGATCGTTGTTCTCGCAGTCTTGAACCCCCCACCTCAGATCTGGGACTATCATAATAATAGCCTCTCCCGTCCATCAAACATCCGATCTCCTCATCAACTGTTCATATATCCCACCATCGACACCTTCACTTTCTCTTCGTGCATACTCAAAGACATATCCACCACCCAACGTTATCCACAACCACAGCCTTTCTGGTCGGGTCTCACAAGCACCAGTCTCAAACACCACTTTTAATCGGGATTTTCGTCCTCATCCTCGAATCTCTTCTATCCTCGGTTCACTTGCCTTGATCACTTGCAAATTTTACTCAAGTCCCGAGAATTGGTTGAGTTAATCGTCATCTGCCTAGGCTCAACGAAGATCATCCAGGCCTAGGATCGGTGCTACTTAGCTTGGGAACTGTCACCGAGCGAGATCTCCCCGCATCTGGCACCATTCACAATCCCGAAGCAAGAACTGCTGCACTAGAGCCCGCGCCAACGACTCTAGCCCTATCCTCAACTGTTATCCTCCTCAACCACTCTCTTTCACCGGCCCGGGGACCTTAAGACTACTCCAGTTCTCGTCGTTATTACTTGCTTTGAACTCCCACCAGTGCCCAGAAAAAGCTTTGATATCACTCCAACTAGGCCAAGTTCCACAATTGCATCGTCGAATCAAAGCGTCTCGAGATTACCGTGCTTACTTCACTATCTTCTGGTTCAGCTGGAGGGCGGAGCACCGTACAGTACATCATATTCTTTCACACCTAGCCGTCCATCAAACGGTTGAATCTACAAACATCCACCGGAAAAATACCACACACATCAACAATGTCACATCGACGAGGACCATGGTCGCAAGGCGAGGATGCCTATCTCGTCCAACTTGTCCACACCCAGGGAGCGCTGAATTGGGTCCGCATTGCTGAACTGATCGGATCCCGCTCACCCAAGCAATGCCGAGAACGATATCACCAAAACCTGAAGCCATCGCTCAATCATGAGCCCATCAGTCCAGAAGAAGGGGTACAAATCGATCGTATGGTTGCAGAGATGGGAAAGCGTTGGGCGGAGATTGCTCGAAGGCTGCATGGACGAAGCGACAACGCAGTCAAGAACTGGTGGAACGGAAGCATGAACCGACGGCGACGTCTTGTCATGCGACGGAGACCATCTTCGCAACACCACAGCAATACCTTCGATGAACGATCACAGCCTCTGTCGTACCCAAGACCAGCAGGTTCTCGTGCCTTGACCATCACATCCTCCTCCTACCAATCGCCGCGAGGATTTGATGGACCACTTCCATCACCAGCGACCTCAGAAGCCTCAAGAGCAGAGTCTGTCGACGACGCACCATCCCTGGTCTCCGACAATAGCTCCGCGTTCTCCATCTCCCCACGCCTGACTACCTCCCCAGGCATTGAACTCCCACCTCTCTCTTTCGAGAGCCGGAGACCCAGTCTCCCAACCCTCTCCTTCCGGAACAACAACTACCTCTCCGAGTCAGACAGCCATTACACCTACTCGCGGTACCACAGTGAAAGTGGTGCCAAGGTCAGCTTCGGCCCTTCGTTGTCGTCTCCTGTGATCCCGCGAGCACCAGGGCAAACGCAACAGTATCATCAACACGGCATGATGTCTGCTCACTCGCCACGAGACTACCACTTCGAGCCTCAGAGGAGCCAGCTGCCGACTGCTCCTCCGTCGCCCGTGCAACTGCCGCCGCTGAACTTAGCTCCGAGGCAGGAGCCGGTTGCTGAGCAGCGCGACAAGAGGATGAATGTTTCTATGCTCCTCGGTTGAACGCTTTCATCTCTTCGTCTTTCATTGTCATCAAAAAAAGGAATGTACAGGAATGGGAGGATGCAATGTTTTTATCATCGCTTTGAGTTCTCGCGTACAGGGATCGGAGGACATTCATCATCAGTTACGAGCAACGGTTTCCTTGTCATTATTATCTACGAGATTATGGATATATGCCTGACTTACAGTTCATGGAGCTTTGGAATGGATGGGATGGGAGGAGGGGTTTTGGGAAGGAGGGAGGAATTAATACCTTGTATTTTTGTTATCTAGATACCCTCTCCTGCTACATCGCTTCGCTCGATGTGTGCGTCGCAGTTACTCATCAGGCTCTTCTGTATATATCGTCGGTGATATCGAGATGATTGGAATGGAAATATTATTATTACCTAACTAATTGATATGTTGAACGCACATTGAGCTTCGAAAAATTGTGAGGTGACGAATACGAAACCATCATCAATAACGGCTATTCTCTACATTTCGATTCTCAATTGAACTTGCCATCCCCTTCAATTTAGAGTGAGTACAATACCAAGGTACCTCCATCCCCTACTCCCCTAACACCTCCAACCCTCCCGAACATCGGCACCTAAATTCTCACTCTACAGCGCTTCACCTCCCCGAGCTCTAGATTCCAGCGGTCTACTTCCCTCCCTAAGCCTCCTTCCCTCCTCCTCGGAGCTGCGGCATGCCGGTGCCTTCTACTGTCTCTCCTTTCCAGGCTTCTCTCCACCCAAGCCGGTGTCTAGCCTTGGTCTTGTCTCTCGTTCACTCTCAAGCCACCAACTGGCACACCGAAGGCAAAATGGCACACTACACTACTGGCAAGGACCTCAACGAGGCTTGACACCGACACGACGCTTACTTGTAGATCCGCTGGCTTCGGGGCATTTCTCAAAACAGAAACGGGTCCTGAAGCTACTGGATGCAGATAGTAATGCGCGTTCGGCTCTGTGGATCGAGCCGGAACCTAGACCTAGCGGTAGAGCGAGGTCTTGTTTTTAGTAGTACGGTATTTTTCTGATAGCATGGATTTGGCGTTTTTGTACTGCACGTATGTTTGGGAGGGAGGGAAGGTGATTAGTGATGGATTAGGTTTGATGGTTACTTAATGAGGGCAAGTTTTAAGGTCTGGCAGTTGGTGAGTGCGAGTGCGGAAGCGTGGTATTGGTACTTTGGGTGACGGGATTCTGTAGTGAAAAGGGGAGCACGTTTGATAGATACTTGGTTGCAGTGTATTTGCTAATGTGTAGACTTGGTATTTAGTACTTTGTGAGTTGAGAGGATAGCACTTTTAGGTTTGAGATTAACTTCATCTTTAGCTCTAGGCTTAAGTGACGATATATTACAATTCATCTTTGAATGTGGACGTGATGCCCATGGAAGTGCAAGGGCGAAAGCTTCAAAGCACAGCGCCTACTAGTAAAAAACCAATGACATTCGAAACTCTAAAGCCAAGTGCCAGAAGCAGGTCGGCGACCTTACGCGGCACCTCTCGATTAGGGGCGCGTAGTGATCTGCAACAGTAGGAGAGAGGGTTCGCTGAAGAGGTCCCGATCCGCTCCCTCCATTAACCCTCCCATCCCGTCTTCCTCCTACACATTTAACCTGCCGGTATCTCAAACCCAATCTCCAAACTGCCGAATAACTCTGCTTGGAAAGAACTCTATCTAGCTCTCAGACCCTAATAGTCGTACCAGTTGGCGGAACGAGAGCTTTGGGAAGGGCGAAACGGTGTAAGTTTATTGGCTTCGGTCCGCTGAAGTCTGTTTCCAAGCCTGAAAGCTGGATAAGGCCGTATGCATCCGAGTATTATTTACGTATCTTTCGCTGGCAGGCCTCGCTCCGCGCCGTCGAAGGTCTGCCCTTCCAACCATACAGCTTACTTGGTTAGGATGAACTCTATGCTCAATAATGATTGGCCAGATTTGGGGTGGTAGGGTTAAGAAGGAGATGTTGGCCGCTGATCATTTAACGGTAGGGGGACAACGGCGCAGTTGATTGGCCGCCATTGCCGGCTGATCACGAGAGATCGAGATCTTCCCGCCCTTTCCCACACGGGACAACTACCTTCCCAACCTCCAAAGCCCTATTCGCGGGCCAATGGGAAAAGGAAGGAAACAAGAATCGAATGTCCAAATCCAAGGACGAGAGCACAGAAGAAAATTCCCCGTACCTGCGGACAAAATGTAAGGAAGGAAAAAGGGGCAAGGCGAAGCGAGCGCCCGCAAGCGAATCAGCGCCTGAGACTTGAGGGTGAGGCGAAACGAAACAAGACTTCCTTCTGTTGCAAGAAAAGAACAAAAGCAGGTTTTAAATGCAAATGTTTATGCGGAATAAATTTTCCTGACGAGAGAGCGAATCGGGATCTAGAAGCAGAAGTTCCAAGAGGTCCAGGAGGGGGGCCGGGAAAAGTGTAAGAGAACGGGTAACAGATGGTGACAGCTGAGTGGGCATGTTCCGGTGCGGATGGGTGCGGGTACCGGGCACAGCGGATGATTTGGGATGCATGCATGAATATCGACGAGATGTTTTGCCCGTTGGGGAGTTATGAACCGTGTCGATCTGCAGGATTGAGGTGCTTGGATTGGCGTGGAGAAAAGGTGAGAACGAAGGGGTACCTAGTGAAGGTCTTGCAGGAGAGAGATGATGATCCATTTACACCGGAAGATTCGGAGTCTTTGTTGGAGAGTTCAGTGAAGGGGATGGTGGCTCAAGGGTTCTCATGTTCGAATAGGAAGTCGCTCGGAGTCATCATAGAATGCCCTTCTGAGCACCTGTTCCAGGACTCCGCTCGGCTACAATTCCCACTGAACTCCTTGAGAAGGATAAGGTCAAATAAGTTGTTGGAGTCACAGTATTCACTTCCTACACTGCGTTATGTAATATGATGAGTTACCCTCTCAGCGGCATATCTGCAGGCAAAATCATATGCAGAACCCCAATCAGACATTGGAGGTGGATCGAGGACTTCCACATTAAAGATTGACGATTATATTTACAGCTGACAACTAATGCAAAAATATAGAATTTTTGTAAGTTGGAATATGCATGCCTCAGAAGTACTTGGTAGAAAATGAGAAGATGAGATTGACAACAGCAAGCAAAGTGATTATAGCAAAGAAAATGAGAGTAACAAAAGAGAGGCAATTAGCTTTGTGTTTCAAAAGTTCTCAACTTCTCGAGGTTGCTTGGACATGACCAATATACGCCGACGCTTGGTCTCCAAACATTTTCTCCAGCAGCTTCTGCTTGTTTCGGACTTTTTTTTTGATATTTCCTCCCGGCATTTGGAATTTCCTTCCTCATGAGTAGCCCTCAGACTGTTGTTATCGTCCTCGGCGTGCACGTTGGATAAATGACAATTTTGGGACGCGGTGTCTAGGTACCCAGCATTGGGAAAGGAGCGAAGACCACCTTTTCTCTCAAGGTCATTGGTTAGGGAGTACAACAAATTTGAGAATGGGGCGTCAGGATGCAATTGATCAGCAATAATTCCTTCAGAACATGGAGCAACCAAAGACCCTAAGCATGCACTACCTCGATACTGAAGGTTCTCACGAGTGGAAAAATAACTACCGTCGTTTTTATTGCGGTCGTCGATGATTATGAAATCCGATTCAATCTCAAAAACAGGGATGGGCGGATGTAAAGTAGTTCAAACGAAGATATGAAGTTGACTGGCTTGCTGCCCGCATGCATATTTATTTGTGATTTCCTCTGTCAGTGGTTCACCTCCATTGAGGGGAGGATCAGGGAAGTTGAGGGCAGTTGAGGCCTACTGTAAGTGGCAGATTAGCCTTTAAATAATATCGAGGTGCCCACGAACTCCACTTCTGAGAAGCTTTGACGGAGTTTTGAGGATAATGACTAAAATTCCAGAGAGCTTTTCCGTATTGGGAATGCCAATAGGAACAGAAACTATGACTTGAAGACGCATTTGGAGTCTGCCACTCCCAGGCTTTAAAAGCTTTCCGAATTCACGTTCAGTGAACCCTCCCGAACCGACCAGCTTTCTACATCCTGGACAACATCTATTTAACCATTCTCATTGAGGCTTTGTGTCCACTGGACCACCACCGCGCCACTAGCTACTGTCTCTTCTCCTTCACTCACCCTTGCACATCTTCTTGCTGTCGTGCTCATGACTGCTGCCATTTGCGTTAATGTTGTCATCTTCACCACGAGGTGGTTTATTGTCAAGTATTCAGGCAGGTGTGGGGGGATCTGGTTTGATAAACGAGTATTAAAGGTTTCGAAGCCTTCCCCTCGGATTCAGGCGTGTCACTCCTCCGTAGCATTCCTCGAGATGGTGTCACTGGTGGTTATCTCCTCTCCTTTGCTGATGCACAGACCAGAATACAATTGGTCCTTGTACTTATATAGGAATACTGAAGTTGATTTGTAGACCACAAGAATGCTGCAATTGAGAGTAAGATGCAAGTTGTGCCTAGCGGCCTCGCTCTCTTTACTCTTGGTTGCCGGTGCGCTTCTTGAAGCAATCGTCTTGCCGAGGCTGACGAGAATAGTAGTCTACAGCTTCTTGAGTGTGAAAATACCTCGATCTGTAGCAATTCTTCAATTCGGCTCAGGGTGATGTTGTGAAGTGGCCAAGATGGCATTTACAAATGAGAGTCAAGAGCTGATGTGCTCACACAGCTTAACTCGAGGAGTCGAAGACAGAATTGAAATAGTGAAAGAAAAGATGGAGAAATTGGAAGCCGTATGACTACTTTTTAGCCACAATTTCTGTAATAGGAAGTCAATAATGAGGCAGAGTTGGGGAGGTGTAGCGGGTATGCGACTATATCGGCAGGAGCGACGGTTATCTGCGAAAGTTGGAGAGTCAAGGTAGGAAGGAACTTCAAACTTGCAGGCAAGAGCGACACAAGGTTGAAGGAAAGAGAGAACCGTAGATACGAGTATTCCGCTGGCTTGCGGAGGTATCGAGGCACCAAGTAATATACCCTGCCGCCGAATTCTCGTTTTTCCACCGCCCCCTTTACCGCCTCGCTTATTTTTCGCCATCAAAAACACTTCAAAAGATGCCCCAAAAACAATCAATATAAAACCTCAAGGCCTAGTTGGAATGTACGCAGGAGAGAGATTTATTTCAAGGGAACATTCAAAAAATAGACTTGAGGCCAAAAAAGAAGTCCGCTCCCGTTGTCGCCAAGTCGAATTGTTAGAAGTCGAATTTGCCCAATGGATCTACTCTTAGTTTGACCTGAACAACCGCCATTGGAGTTATTGTCGCCCCTGATTGAATGAAAAGCCCTCTTGTTTAAATATACAACCCTTCTTTTGCTTCTGTCCCCTTCACTTTTCCACCGCCTTGCACCCTTGCGGCCGACACTACATTCTGCCAACATCTCTACCGCATCAAAATCCTCGATGCCAGTTCAATTGACAGAGATCTTACATATTTGAATGCGCTTCCTGCAGTTTGTGTAGCACATTGGTTCTGAAAACGGGAAAGTGAAGAGGCAATTGAGATCTATCTTCTGATTCAAATTCGAGCTTTTTCGCTCGTTGGAAACTGAAATAATATCGCTTTCAAATTACACGAAATTAATTATTGAGCATAAGTGCGACGTGCAACAAAATCTTGAGGATTACGGGGATTAGGAAGGAAATTGGCAGAAACAGGCTTGCTGGTTGGTTAAAATCGGGCCGGTGAAGGACAGCGGTGACTGAAGCAATGAGCCACTGGAGAAGACGCTCTGGTTCGGGTGAGTCAGGTTGAGCCTTGGGGGCAATGAAATGTTACGGCAAAGAGTCTAATTCGAGCTGATCAAGCACAGGAGAAGGCTGCCCTTATTCCCAGATTATCCCGAAATGTGTTCTCGAGCAACTCCGAAATGGCAACATCCCACCAAACGCGCTTAGAGGGCCTCCAAATCGCGTACTACCCCACAACGATTACACTTGACCATGAGAAGATTCAAATTTCTTATGATGGCGCAGCTGCAATTAGAGCGTTGTTTCCGCGATCGTCCATTTAATAGAGCTGTCAGAATCTGTTGGCAATTTGCAAGCTCCCCGATTCATCAGTACATACCATAGAAGATCTTCAAAGTGATGTCTCCGCGCTCCTCTATTTCACAAAAGCCGTTAGATACTTCCAGTAATTGAATAGCTCCACTTTTCGTCACATATCATATAAAATCTTCCGAGGGTTGTCTCCACGTTCTTCTATTCCAAAATTCGTCAGAACCCGGAGTTACTTTACAAGTACCACGCTCATTACTTACCATAAAACAGCTCCAGAGTCGAGAAGAGCGGTAGTGCAATTAATAGAAGTGGTACTAGCTGTCCAAATCCCCACACGCCCTCAGAGCCATCTGCAACGAACAGCCGGGTGTGCCGCCAACGATTGAAAACAGCTGGGCAATTTCCACGACATAGTACAGATATCCGCATTGATTGACAAAGAGAAAATTGAAGAAGCTTGTGAAGAATGCAATAGCTAGGCACAGAATCATGACGATATAATTTGCTAGTTTGTGAGCTTGTTCAAGTATTGTCAGGTTTGCCATGTGTCGAAACTCGAAATCTTTCCGCCCACACTTTCAACAAACTTCTTGCTATGCTGTTGTAGGTTTCTCTCTGAACCAGGAGTCGCTAATTTTATATATTCGACTTTGAGGAAATAAAGGAATCATCGAAATCGGATAGCTCAGCAATAGTAAGACGAGGTAGATAACTCAAACTGGCGAAGGTGGCCCTTGGACGGATGTGAAGCGGCATCGTAAAGGAGCACTCCAGTCAGCATTCGGGTAGAGGTAATTGTGATGTATCTCAAATCCTTAGGAAACAACCAACAATACCAGAAAGCAGACCATACATATCGCTCTTGAGTCCCGAACGCTCGGATTCAGCATGAAGTAGTCACGCATGCAGTTGATGGTCAGATATGCGTAACTGACGAGAGCCACGCAAGATTCGTTACAATACCGAAGTGATAAACCGAAATATCGCAGTATTTGAGGTAACCAGCGATCAGAACTGCGAGGCCCGTCACAAGTTGTTGATCAGCAAAACCCAACATAAGTTTTCCCAGTATTTTTTCTTCTTCACGGAGATTTGTGCCAACTGGTTCCTTGAGCAGCATTACCCTGAGTGCTATCAAGCCAGTCGATAAGGTGAAAGCAGAGTGCTGCTAGCACGCAGAGTGATGAAGTTACAACGAACGAGATGATCGCCTGTCCAAGTCGATGTGAGTGAAGGCCATCAGGACTCGAGATTGAACACTTAAAGCAGACAAAAAATATCATACCCCAATTCCAGCAATATCTGGATCAGCCGCAATGCTAACTGGCCACCTCGACTCATCACAGTCCGAAGAGTCTAATACACAGGGTAGCATCTTAACAGTGTTGCTTCTTCAGCACTCACTGTACAAGGTTCTGTATCGGGGGTTGTGAACTGTAGCCCATTTCATACGAATCTGGTTGTGAAATTTGACGTCGAATATTTCTCACTGCTTGACAACACCCTACAAAACAAGTGGCAAATGCGACAGGTATTTCAACAACAAGGGCAACGCTGAGGCCGATACCGATACCAAGGTGTCCAGTGGTAATCCTCCCGCGTTTAAAATCGCTTGGAGAGCCACAGATATGGTTGACGTGGTATCCAAAACAGCTGTGAAAGTAGTTGGGGCAGCAAGTAGCATTGCCAAAACAACAACTGAATCTAGTTCAACGGATCAGAGGTTTGATATGGATATGTTGCAAACCTCCAGTAATTGTGCATACAACAGACAAAGGCGCTATAACGAAGTCAGAAGTCCAAAGATACGAAAGATGTATAGATCAGTACTTGTAGTGCATGCGAGGAATCATTTTCTAGACTATTTTCAGAACTTCGTGTGTCCACAGGAATACGGGTAAGCCCTTGATGGTTTTCGATTTGCGCAAGATTATTGGCCTGGGAGAGAAAAGAAACATTGTTAAACCAATGGGAAGTGTTTGTAGATGACGAGGCTGATATGTCTCAGCCTGAGTCGCGAGTACAGGACGTCAACAAAGAGCTTCTAAGCAAGTGAAGACAGCACTTATCCACCGCGAGATGTAGGCTTTGCAATATGGAAGACACTCCCTTCATTCATTCTCGCTAGACATCGGGTAGTGAACTTTGGGGAGTTCCGGATTAGGACGGAAATTGGCGGAAAGAGGACGGCGTCAGAGGGGCGGTGGTGGATTCAAGCGATGATTAGGTTGATTAAGTAAGTACAAAAAGTCCACAGCTCCAAACGTATGTTCTCAAATCTCCCCAGGCTCGCAATAGGATCCTCAGAGGACCTAGAAGACCCCGAATAATCCCGCAGCATGGATCCTTTAACTTTCAGAAAACCTATTAGCAGCCCTAACATTCGAGTTTGTCAGATTGAAATCATTCCCAACCGTAGCATCCGGGTTATAGAAAGCGACGCACACCCACTGCGCGATATCAATCTGGAAATGGAGATCAAACGAAAGATAGGTCGATCCTCCGTCGAATTGCCCATTTTCAGCAGCCCCAGCCTCAGCGAGATTGGCACAAAGCTGTGCAGCAGCGCAGCCCGCCATGGTACCATCGTAGTACGCTGTGACTGGAGGATATTCTGGGAGCGCATCGTTGCCGGGATTGTTGGTGTTCTCCGTGATGCCGTACCCGACAAAGTTATTGGAATATGTGACGGCACCCTCCGCGCCGGTTATGGGACTGCATGCTGTTGGAGGAGTAGGCGCAGAGCAAGGCGCTGTGGAGGTGATGACGTCGGTTTCTTGCGTAGTCTGATAGGCTGTCGAGAGAAGGACTGTGATGACTTCGAGTGTAGTTGTCTTTACTGTTGTAACCGTATGCAATTTGATGTTGGTATTGGTGCTGAGTGTAGTGGCTGTAACGGTTGAAGTCGAAGTGGTGATCCCAAGGCAGCCGCAAGCCGAGGAGACTGAGGTGGCGGAGAAGACAGGTTGGTTGTTCTTGGTCAAGCAGGCCAGGGTGGTCACCGGGGTCTTGGACGCGGCATTGCGGCCTCCGAGGCCTCTTGATTTTGGTGCAACTGGAGCAGCAGTGATTGTAGTTGTGGCTAGAATGACTGTCAGCGGGTTCATCTTGATCAAGCTTCGGCCCAGGCAAGATGAATGGCATAGCAGTAGCTGCGAACTTGAAAAGGAAGAATAACATACTGAACGACGTCTGGGTAATGGTTACAGTTGTGAACGAGTAGGATGTTGTAACGTCTGTCTCTGTTGAAAGATCGACTTCAGTTGAAGTCACATCAAGCGTAGTCTGAATAATAGGGCCGGTAGTGACCGTAACAGTAACAACAGGAAGTCCAAGAAGAGAGCTACAGTATGGCGTAGCGAGCGCAGAACTGGTACGTAGACACCTTACAGCATTGTCTCCCAACTTTGCACAAAACTGGGCTTCGGTTTAAGTAGGAGACGTAGGGGACGCAGCAACGCAGAGCCCGAGGGCGAGAACAAGTCCAAAATACTTCATGATTGGCAAAGAAAGTGAGGCAATGAGTATGACTGAATGATTGAGAAGCAGAACATTGAATGGGGGAGCAGCGTTTTATTCTGAATGAGAGCCACTTCCCCAACCTTCGATCTTCAAAGCTTCATTTCCCGTGCCGTCGAAGAAAGCATTATTGGCAGGCGATTTCGTCAAAGCTCAATACTTTCTTGGTTAGCTGCCATATACATTGCCGCCTTTTGGGATACCATGCTACTGCTGCTGCTGCTGCTTGCGAAAATCCATAATTGATATTTAGAGTTGGCAATAAGCTTAAACGCTTAACATGGCATGGCTGGACCGATCTAGGGTACCGGACTTCGACCCTCAGCTGGAGAGCAATGCTCTGCATTGGGAATGTGGAATAATTTTTCAGGTAGCAGGAGTTAACTTCTGTACACATCACTGAATGCTAGGACGCTTCTGGCCCCATGCCGGGCCCAGCACGGCAAGTTGAGCGCTAGACGTGCCGCCGAGCATAACAAACGAGACAAACATCGAGGCGAAACCAATCAAGCGGCTCAAACTTTCAGCTTTCAGGCTCTCGACCGCGAGCTGAGATGTCGCAAACTATCGAATTTCGAGCCGCGTCTCTCAAAACATGGGAAACTTATGCAAATTATAAAGAAGGGGTCCCGACAAAAACAGAACATTCTATTCCTTCCTTCTTGCTGCACAACTGTGAGGGTATCTAGCATCATATCGACGATGAGCCAGCATGCGAGGCTCTCCCAAGAACCGCGTACTCCAACAAATATCCAAGAATCCCATAGAACGATCTCGAGATCATTCAGTCCCATTTTGCATAGCATAGCGTCCTTCAAAATCCTCCCAAATGACTCCGTCGCTGCAGCGCTAAAGTGAAAGACCAACCGACTATGCTCCCAATTACCCAATTCATCTAATGCCAATCCAATGCCCGTACTCAATGTCGGGACAAGATGTCGTCGAGGAAAATGTCTCCTCCTTCATCCGCGACCCATCTCTTCCACGCTTCCTCGTAAGCATACTCAAGATCCGACACCCACCGCTTGGTATCGAAAAGCGCACACGTCCAGCGACTGTCGTACAGTAGTTTCCGCAGTTCCCCAAGTCGTCCGACGCCTTCTCCCAAGCCAGATGGATGCATTCTGTACGAAAATCCGTTACAAAGCTTGATAGCAAACTCCTCGTATTGTTCGTCATCCTTCGCAATGAGTTCTGCTGCCGCCCGACGACCTTCTTCGCCTCTCGGCAGAGCACCCTTGAGAATCGATGCCGCCATCCGAGAACACATTTTGTATTTGTACCGAGGGAGTGTGAGCAACGGTGTACTGGACCACAAGATATCTGCCGCCGTCGTATGGGCATTGCACTCTGGCGTGTCGAGAAACAGATCGCAGACTCGAGCACGCGAGATATGCTGATGCTTTGGCGCGACGTCTGTGAACCAGATCCGTGATGCCACGCTTTCCCCTGCCCACTCCTGAGCAGTTCGCTTCAGATTACTTTCGCCGAGATCCGGGAATCGAAGAAGCCAAAGAATTGCTTTTGGGACCTTGTCTAAGATTCTCAACCAAGTGCGGAATGTCGTTGGCTCGATCTGCATGTATGTTAGTCTCTAGAACGTATGGAACTTTAACACGATACATACCTTGTACAGTTGATTGAAGTTCCCCAATATGATTGCATCATCTGAAAGACTAGGGAAAAGTTCTTTTCTCATGTTCCATCTACGAGACTTTTCATCTTCCCAGGACAACTGCTTCTCTCGAGGCTCTGACTGGGCATGATCACAACAGAAGAATGTATCACGGCAGAAGATGATGTTCTCCGAGTACACCCAGTCTTCAGCCTCCTGGTCTTCCTGATCTTGTACCTGATCTTCAAGCTCAAGATTCCGGCGCCACGGTCGTAGAGTGGGAAGAGGAATGGCGGTCTCATCGGCCAGAATATAGTCGCACCATTCAGCTCCAAGAGTACCAGCAAATCCCATAAATGACATTTGAATGGGCGCTGGACGAGCAGCAAACACTTCATTTCTTGCGCCTCTTGTGTATCCGTTCAAATTCACGAGAATGTGAATCCCATCATCGACAATCCGTTGAAC
The DNA here is from genome assembly GCA_001625345.1 of Cairneyella variabilis. NCBI lineage: Eukaryota > Fungi > Ascomycota > Leotiomycetes > Helotiales > Cairneyella > Cairneyella variabilis. Next base: position 26,361 of record AYLM01000783.1, read on the forward strand.
GAGGCGGTCGGCGGGCCACGAACTCGCATCACGGAATACAGGGGCTTCTCGCTCAATCTGTTGTCGGTGGACGGAATTATCACTAGCTGTAGTAGCATAGCAGAATGCCTTGGCGCGAGAGGGATTGTGGAAGCCGAAAACGGATTGCATCCTGTCAATTGGGTTAGCACTGCATGATATTTATTCCCCGTCTTATGACTTACAGATGAGCCAAAGGATGATTATTGAAATCCGACGATACGTAGCCAATGTTCAAATAAGGCTTTGGTGGCGCCGGTGGTGGAAAGACAGACCCTTGCATCCAAGGCGCGCGAAGTGTTGAACAAGATATTCTAAGAGCATTTCGCTGCGAGATCATACGAATATCCTTTGCAGGTAATGGGCATGTAAATGTATGGAAAGGCAAGACCGTCGGCGCCGAAGGAACAGTCAAAGTGCTCGGTAACTGTGGTCTAGGATAGTGCGACGAAGGGAGCTGCCGTCCTTTGACATACCTATCCTGATACCATCGATACATGGCTCTCTTGATGGCTCGCTCAATAAGACGGATGACACGAGCTCCCTCCCAACGTTGACCAGCCCATCTAGCGAGGGCCGATTGCATGTTGGTTCGTTTTTCGATAGGCCATCGACCGCCAGAGTCGGCCAGGTCAAGTTGTTGAATAAGTTGCTGTAGGGTGTGGTCATGTAAAGTTCCACGACCCCAAGTCGATCCTTCCCTCAATTGCTTCGCAACAATATCGACAACTCGTTTCATCCAGCCTCCACCATTGCCATTTGATTTGGCGTCCATGATCATGCCATTCTCGTCCACATGCCATCTGTCTTGTCTGCCGTCTTCAAGAATGACTCCACCTCTGCCAGCCCAGTCGCAAACAGAATTCAAGGCATTTGCAAGGCCGCATACAGCTTCTGCAAAATCGGGGCTTGCTGCAACAGCGCGTCTGTAGTAATCAATAGCATCACTCGTGCGACCCTGGTCTTTGACAGCATTGGCAAGGTTTGCAAGGGCAATGTCGAATGAACTGTCACACGCAACCGCCTTTTCGTACATCGTAATTGCAGCTGCAAGCTGGCCGATGTCCTTGAGCAGACTGCCGAGATTGGTATATATGTGGGCGTGCCTCGAATCCAAATTGAGACCATAGTTGTAGTAAGCAAGAGCTAAAGCAACACCGCTACCTGGAACCACACCAGGAATGGCAGGCTGAGAGGAGGGTTCCCTGGAAATCAACTGGCGATGTGATGGAGGTTGTTGGATACCAGCGAGAAGGATGCCCACATTATTCGCAGTTGACGGACTAGGCTGTAGCGACAATGAGAGGTAGTACAATGCCAGAATGTCTCCCACGCCTGTTGGAATCTTCGAAACCCGTTGTCGAGAGCTATTGTTTGACATGGCATCTTGGAAGATCTTGGCCAGAGAAAGCAGAGAATTGCTCGTGGTTGAGATGGCGGCTCTTTTTGCAAGACCATCCGGGACGTATTGAGTGCCTGGTAGTTCTCCATTCTTCGCAAACACAAAGCTTGCTGTTTGTAACGCTTTGTCTGGCGGCAGAAGCAGTGGAGAAGATGTGGAGATTGGTCCTGGTGATCTGAAATCTTGTCGCAATGGACCGGAACCATCCATAGATAGAACATGGACGATTCTTTGAATTAGGTCTGAGAGTCCCTGGAAACCTCTTCCGGCACTGATCATGACCGCGTCTTCGAACGCCTTTGATGCTGCCTCTACATTCCCAAGAGCATACAGCATGTTTCCCTTCGCATGCACAAGTGCAAGAATACGACCGTTCTCTGAGCCTGGGATTGAGAAGCCGCTAGATCCAAAGCCTGGTTCGCCGGATGATCCATCGCTGTCTCGGTTCTGCGGTGATCTGAATGCCCTGTCCTCCATATCGTAGTCGAAAGCAATAGGATCCGCTGACGCGATTGAATCACGGTCGGCATTGCTTGACGTCTCACTGAAGTAGTCGTGCTCCTCAGGCCTAGGTATACGCAGTGCCCGCTCCACGAATTCGATGATGCCAACCGCCTCGTTTCCTCGCTGATCACCGCAAAGAAGGCCGATGAGATGCTCAACAGCTTCGAAGTAGCTTGGTCGAAGCTTGACCGATTGTAGCCAGTATTGTTCTGCCTCTTCGCGCCTATTGAGACATAACAGAGTTGCTGCAAGATTTGAGATGGCCTCAACGTGTCTAATATGTGTCAGAACGTATACTCAAGCATCAAAATTAATTAACTTACTGCGTATCCAACGCAATGATCTTGGAGTACCAATCAAGAGCTTTGTGGTACTCTTCCAAGCCATACGCCAGGCACCCACCAAGAAGCATTCCATCAATCCAAGACCATTGACTCTGTTCACAAAGACTGGTAAGCATTTCCAAAGCTTCCTTTGCCTTGCTAAGAGGGGGCGGAGAACCAATATGAGTGGGAGCTTGCTGAAATGGTGACACATAGTGCGGTAGATCTTGATTAGATGACCTCCCATGTTGTCGTTGGTCAAATCCTTGCCAAGTATCTAAGGCTTTGTTGAGAACTAGTCTTTGTGCATGCATTGGGACAGGATTATGTGCTTGGGACTGCAATCGTTCGTTTTCCTGGGCGTCCATATCAGCCCAGTGAGCAGAGCCCAAGTAGGACGCAGGTTGCCGTGGTGGCTTTGGGTAGATGCTGTGCTTTGAGTAGGTTCGGAATCCTTGATTGTGCCTTGATGGCCGTCCTTCTTTCTTGGTCTGTTGAAGGTAGGCAAGAAGATCAACATATATGCTGTGAGCCCAAGACAGAGTCTTTTCTTTGAATCTTGGGTTGTTAGCCCGAATTGTCGATAGGGCTGTTGGAGTTTGGCAGCCATCGGCTAATGAGGAATAGAGACTGGGAGTGTTGTGATGGATTTGCAGTTGTGATAATGAGGGTTGCCTACTATCAGACAAGTGAGGTCCGCTGTTTTGGAAGGAGAGAGGGGTTGGTGTGCTTGGCCCATTTTGGTGCACGTCATTACCAAGGGACGGTTGTCGAAAGTGAGTCAACAGCTCTGGAGGGTGACCGACACGTTGTTCAAGTCCTCTGCTAAGATTGTATCCTCCATGGAAGTCGTGGTGGCCTTGATCTCGGATAGCGGCCGGCCTATACGGAACATACCTCCCATCCGGCCAGTACGGGCCATAGAATCCAGCATCGTTTGACGCGGTAGGTCCCGGAGCCGGCTGATATAATGGCTGTAGCACTGTCGGGACATGCATAGAATTATTAGGGTAGTAGGTGGCAACTGGATGTGCTCGTATGTTGTCCCACATGTTTTGGGAAGGCATATCTCCCATGGAAGCTAGCTGACTCCAGTTCGAGGGATCACTACTTATACGCATATCTCCATCAACAGCATTGAGTCCTCGCATTTGACCATGTTGCTGGTAACTCCAGCCCGAGTTATCAACTCTCCTTCGAGTCCGAGTATCGTCCGGCGCAGAGAATGTGCCGCCATGAGCGGAATCAGCCATGGGAAGCACAACATGTTTCAACGGCGGCGCTTTACTCGACCATTGTACGGGTGTCCCATCATAACCAGCAGCGAGAGTCCCATTTGGCGTCTTCCTCCGTAACATATGCTCGGAAGGGTCATTATACGGCCCACCAAAGCTCTGACCGGCCGAGTTGTGGTGCGCAAGGCTAGGTCGGCGGGGTATATGGTTCTCGACTGGATATGCGCGCTGAGGTGGTGCAAGTATAGAAGAGGCAGAACTCCTCGAACTTCGAAATGGGAGAGGGCCCGTTCGATCGGATCTTCTCGGGGTGCTCGAGCTTTCGAATGGAGGGGTAGCAAATCCGGGGCCGCCGAAATGCGGCGATAGATGTCGAGGTTGGTGAGCAATTTGGGGAATCATATTCAATCGATAGCTGGCAATTCAAATGGCAGATGGATATAGATACTGGGCGGGAGGTATATATCCAAATCTGCGTGTCGTAGATGCATCAGATCCAGGGTCTCCCAATGCCTGCACGAAGGAGGGGAACGTCTCCCTTGTTGATCATCTCGAGCACCAACACCACCGGAGCCCGAGTTGGGCGTCTTACAATACCGCCACCGTCTACTGAAGATAAAAGGGTATCACGATGAGGCTTCGAAGGGAGACGTGGTCGTAGGTAAAGGATTTTCGAGGTATGTGGTATTGGGGAGCCTCTTTGGAACGCTATCGCATTCGGGCCCAAGGCAAAGGTTGCTGGAGGTCGCGAATGGAGGCGCGAATATCCCAAGAAGGTCAGGAGAGAGGTTGGTGACCGCTGTGGAGGTCGTCATTCATGGTTAGGTTGCAGATTATGTTGGCAGGATGACATGGAAGTCGAATCGAAGGAATCGACAAGGATGTCAAGGGCCTACGCGGGCGCCTCTCTTACTCGGTCAGGCTGAGTGTCAGGGAATCAGCATGGCATATTCCAATAATAACACGAATTCAAGGCTTTATTTTCTGCGATCGCAAATTTTTTCATCTAATTCTACTTTCTCATGGACATTATGCTGTATCACCTATCGTATGTGATGATGGATCTGTTGTGTTTGGTCCCGATTACGGTCGACAATGTTCTGCGACCAGACGGCTCGTGGAAGGTTAGATTGCACCGAGCCCATTAAGCGCTGCAATACGAAGTACAGTCACTTCGTGCTTGATGAGTAAGTTCCCGCTATACAGGGAGTTGGATGCCAAAACAAGCTTCGTACCAGATCGGCGCACGACTATGTTTGAAGAGCCTGTACAAACTCTCAAACCAAGAATATCACTGGTCTATGCCCCTCACATGATTATTGAAAGTTTCACGAAAATAGCCTCAATCCTATGAATGCATGTTGACCAGAAGATATGGACCACTACATCCACGCCCGAAGGATAGGATGTCGCGGTGAGTAATCGGACAGAATTTATCTTCTTGCTTCAAAAATAGGCCTATACCATAGATTGAACCAGTCCTCGAGGGAAAGGGGGTAAGGGCCAGAGTGTTTGGCAAGTGCATCGAGCACGAGTGCATTGTGGACATTAGAAAAGAGATGGAGGCACGGAGATTCATCAGATTCATTGTTGATGAATGCCATTGCTTGCACAGCCTATTGTGAAGAATGGAGCCCGAAGAACATGCAAAGAAACACCAGTGCCCATTTACTCGTCAGGAACTATATCCAAATTAGCACATGTCTCTGTATGGCGCATCGAGGGGACCTACTCTCAATCTCTCCACTCCCGATATCGTCACTGACATCCTTTGGACTTCTTCCATCAACCTGGCAGCCAACGCTGAATGCCGTTCCGAGAATCTCCTTAACACCACCCTTCAAATCCTTCGACAGCGACTTGAACTTCATTGTGCGGGCAATCTCGATGACTTCGTCTAGGGTGATGGACTTGCTGTGCTTGATGTTCTTCTCCTTCTTTCGGTCGCGGGGGGGTTCCTTCAAAGCCTTGATGACGAGCGAAGAGGCGGATGGTACAACAGAGACGGCGGCTTGACGGTTTTGGATGGTGAGCTTGACTGTGACCCGGAGACCTTTCTACAATCCGTGATTCCGTCAGAACTTCCCCTTCAACCAAAACCCAGGACTTCCACGTACCCAGTCACCAGTTGCTTTCGCAATATCTTCTCCGACCTTCTTTGGCGACAGACCGAGAGGACCAATCTTGGGGGCGAGCGCAGAAGAGGCACCAACTTCACCACCAGTTGCTCTCAGGTGGCTGTGATATTCCGTTAGTATGAAAATTCCTGCAGATGTTCATCTTCTCGTGAATTCGCCGGGAGGGCTCGTTGAAGGTTGATGAAATATCGTGTACTTACATCACCTTGATCTCGTTGGGATCGATCTTGGGAGCTGCGCAGATAAAGTCAGCGAAGGTTTCAGTATCAGAGAGCAAGATATCTTACGCATGGTGGCGATTTTTCAATGGTTGATCGCTCGTGGTTATTGTCGATGGAGATGTTCTCGAGCACAAAATTTTGGATTTGTGTGGAAGAAATTCGCTTAACCCTAATTGGGCCGGAAGCCACTAACGGCAAGGCTACGAAAATGGAGGGAACAAAGCTGCCCGCAAAATTTCATCCAATGCCGTGAGCAATCAGGTTTAAGTCAAATGCGATGATAGTCACATTTGCGCTTCACATAGGGAGATTTTGGACCGTTAACTTGATGCTCTTTTATTTTTAGTACACGTGATTTGCTAGCTATCAAGGACCAATGCCCAGAATGGTTGGGGTAAGAATCCACTCCCAAAATTAGCCTTGTCCTCCACATTCTACCTCTAGCCTCCCAGTACTCAGTTTGTTCCACTGACAGCAAGCCTGTGATATGTTAGTTCTTTGTGATTCAAGCAATATCGAGTGAGACTTACTTCATCAAGTGGTCCATAAACGTCTGCAAGGAAACATCGTCTGTGAAGATTGTCTGCGCAGTCTGAGCACCGACTCCACCGTACGCACCAGTCGTGTGAGTTGTTGAGGGATTGAGTTTCGAAAGAAGGAAACGGGCTTGTGATCCGCCGGCATCACAAACGATGAAACGTGGCAGTGGGAATCGATCAGTGATGAGTTCTCTGGCATCCTCTTTTGGCTGCTCGAGTAATGCCGCGAAGTTCTCATAACCCTCCTGGTCCTGATAGCCTGCTTTCCTCCACTCTGCAACAGTCTCTCCGTGGAAAATTAGGATGTGGAAGAAAGTATCAAGTAGCAGGATGTGGGTGGCTTGAATCGAAGTAGAGTCAAGGAGGACTGGTTGACTTCCGTCTTGGTCGAATGTGTACGAATCCAGAGTAGGTTGAATCATAATCAGGGAGTTGCTGACATCTTCGTGGTTCAGAACATGTCTGTAGAAAGCAGTCTCATCGGGTGAATTATTGAAGACCTGAAGGAATTGACTTCTCCTCAAGTGGAACATAAATTGAGGGTAGAGAGTGAAGTTTTTCTCCAGCCGGAAAGATGATGGATCATCCTTACGGTAATCGGCGAAGCGGGAGCACAGTCGGATAAGCATTCGATCAACCCATCTCAAGACGTCAGGTCCGTCATCCACTTCCGCCTTGAAGACAGCGATTCTTGACATGAGCACAGCCGCAGCTTCTTGGTCGAACGACTGCGCAATTGCTGGATCACCTGCTGGGCCACTCAAATTCCGGGCCACTGTTGTAACACGGAGGTGGAACTGGCCAGAAGAGTGTTGGTAGTATGTAAGAAATTGCATCATTCCCTTTTGCGGAGTCTGCTGTTGTTGAACCGGCCCGCCTTGGGTAGCGATTTCGAAGTAGATTCCGTAACTGGCGTTCGGGTCGATACCGCACATTTTCCAGGAACACGTGTTGCCGATGCCACATTCCGTCTCACCCACCGAAGTAGATTTCTTGTTCATCGATACTGCGTGACCGATCAATCCAGTCACTTTCAGTTCCTTCGTGGTTAGAACTTCCAAGGAGGCATTGAAACCCATCAAGAGGTTATCCTCTGCGTCTTTCTCAAACACGCGAACAAAGGATTGCTTGAACATGGAAGACGTGAAGCTGTCAGTCAAGACCATGTGACCACCGGTCGAGTTGGCAAGTCCCTTCATCTCCAGAAGTCCGACTTGATCCAAGCAACCAGCGAAGATGTCGATAATGTGACCATTGTGTGCGGTTCTCTTGGCAAGGTTGTCGTAGAACTAGCTCGTTAGCATATCGTTCGGCTCGCCACATTTTGAGTAAAGGGAAACCTACCTTTAGCGCCTTCTTGTAGTACTTGATGTTGTCTCGGTCAATGTCGTGATGTGATCTGATCGGTTCTCTCAATTCTGGACCAACGACCAAACCAGGGCCTTCTGTTGCGGGTCCACCAGCAAAGAGCATAATTCGTCCACCCGCATTTTGGAAGGAAGATTCCAACAACCCTACAGCAACGCTGAGTGCAACTCCCGTACATCTGAGATTTCTTCGGTCACTAGCAACAGGCCAGGGGTCCTTTTGTAATTGCTCGAGAGCTTTCGTGAGCTGGAACTCGGCCTGCTGGACTGGGAGTAAGAATCGAGCTGCAGGGCCCATAGGTGGCATTGGTCGGCCGGGCTGTTGTTGGGGCATTCCAGGTCGGATGCCTGGAGACGTCAAGCCAAGCATCTCCTGGACTTGTTTCGCAGCGTAGTCCTTGCTGCCGCGGAAGACGTATGATTTGGGGCACTCGCTGTAGCCAATCTCGTGAACCTGGGCCATGGTACCAAAAGTTATTAGCCCCACCAAAGCGTGCTCTGGTAACAGGCTCAAGCTCATAACCAGAGACTCCTTCAAAGCTGTCAAGCTGTCCTCCTCCTGGCAAGTGTCCACGACATAGAGGAAAATCGGTGGGCTTGGAGCTGGTCTGGAAAGTCTGTATTCGATAGTAGTATTTTGGGGATGTAGCTCAGGAGGAATGGCATTTGTAGTGATGTCCTTGTAATGTGGAGGAAGAGGATTTCGAGACAAGCAGAAGGGGCAGATCCAAAGGCGCGCGCGAACATCTACTTGACTACCTCGTGTTAGACCACATCTGTGTACCCAAAATTTCGAACTGCTTACCAGTACGGATTCAAGACTGATCTGCATGGCTGCTTGCAGACGACTGGCTCGAATTGTAGGAGGGGGGTCTCAGGCTTCTCCTTCAGCGGGGTATAAAGAGCGCCAATCGGTACGACAAGCCGTGAAGCTTCCTGCGCAAGGTTAACATATTGAGAGTAACTTCAAATATCGGGCGACCTGCCATGCGCGAACTTGGGAAGACATTCCAGCTTAGACGGACGCCATCGCGGTCCTCGATCTCCGACCACTGAAAACTGTCAGCACCCAGCTCCCACAAAATATCCCATAGCACTTGCCTGCTCCTTCAAAGCTTCGATATCCATGGTTAGCGAGGCCTCGGATTTGAAAGATGTATCTATGTCCGCACTTTGGCTGTTGCTTAGAGGTGCCAGCCGGCCGAAATATTTGTCGAATTTGGGCGGAAACTGGCTTTTTGTACCAGAGCGGCACTGGCAGAAGGAGGTGAGCCGTAGAGCAAGGTGATGAGGTGTCAGATTGTTCGTGGAGAAGACAGCTATTCCAGTTTCTAGAGCTTCGATTAAGGCCAGTTTGGATGCAAATGCGCACTAACGTTTTGTGGGTGCCTTAAAGCCTGGGCCGTTATGGAGAGGCCGCTAACCGCAGAAAATAAATTCGCCGGCACGCGAACATTTCTCTTTTCTACAAACAACGCCAGTTTTCAAATTACTTAACGACAGGTTCTGTTGCTTCCAATGCAATGTTCGTGTTTTCGCACTGTGCGAAGAGGACTCTGACCCATTTCTGGGCGTCTGGGCTGGAAGCGTCGTTTCGACCCTCCTGATAGCTTGGAAATCAGACGCGGTTACATACACGACGACGGACTCGATTAGGAATGGAATTATGCTCGAGATGTTGGAGAATCTAGACGACTTCCTTGCGGCATGACATCGAGAGCATACACATGGCATTGGTCATTTCTAGGCTGGAAGGATCTGCTGGAACCGCAGACCAAATGGAACTTGCAGCGTACCAGTACAAATTTGAGCGTGTGTTCATGTTATGTGGAGTTGAGAATTTATCTTGTTTCTTTCGAAGATCTGCCATCTAGCTCTCGCGGTTTCTAGATGAAGAAATCCGTGATTATCTTTATTGCTTTCGCCGGATTTCCTCCAAAATCCTTCTTGTTGCACAATACCTCATGCCCAACTCCTTGGATTGTGGCCGTGTTCACACCCTCGGTGGTCATCTCCAACATGTCAGTAGCATTCCTGAGGTAGCCAGGAGACTTGCTGCCACCGAGGAGAAGTATCTCTCGTTCCGCTGCAATGTTCTCAAAGCGCTTTACCGACCCCGTCATCCCTTCCACAATAGCAAAATCATACCTCAGCATCCGTGCAAAGTCTCCCGTGGATGTCTGCCCATAGTCAGTTTCAGTGGTTGCAGCTCTCTTCTCGAACCAGAGCATCATGCTGGTCATCCACTTCATGACAGGTGTCGGAATCCAGGTAGGACCTAGTTGCACAAACTTCATTGCAATTGCCAAAGCACCGGCCAGATCTCCTGCAGCCATTCTATAAGAACCATTAGCATGTCTCTATATCGACAGCACAAAACGCAGGAAACATGACACAGGAAGTGAAGTTTGAGAAAGTACTTACGCGTCCTCATACGTCCCAATTCCCTGCATGTCAAACCCTATTTTCATCTCATCAAACTGCAATGGCGGCTCGAACATCACCACCTTCCGAATCCTTGCTAACGACGATACTGTATTGGCCGCAACGCAAGCGTTCAGCAGCAACAATGCTCCCGAGCTCACACCCAATAAGAACTCAGCTCCCGTCTCCCGAACTAAAAGTTCTAAATCCCTCCCCTCTGCCTCCAGCACCGCATCCACGAACTCCTTCCGATACTGTCTTTTTCTCTCCGATACAGCTACATCATCAAGTGGCGGCCGAGGCTCCATCTGAGTTACAGTCCTTGGGAACGGACCCGACAGCCCGCGGCCACGGCGAGAGTAGAGATGTACGCGATAGGAAGGCGCGAGGAGTTCTGCGAGTTCGCGGTGTGAGAGTGCGAAGCATATGGCTCCATGGACGATTAGAACGCTCGGCCCTCGACCGATGGTGTAGTAGCTGAGGGAAGAGCCGTCGGGCGTCAGGATCATGGTGTGGGTGAAGCCTGGTGGTGATATCATTTTGGTGATGGAATGGACGAAGCTTGAGATTGCGAATGATCTACACGCTACGTTGTCTGTTGCTTGGGAAAGACGCCGCTGAATTTATAGATGCGTTATGTCGACTCGGGTCATCAATTGGAAAGTAGCACTTGGTGGCTTTCCGGCTTGCATATCACTTGCACATCACCCATCACGTAGTAGGCAGCAATGTTCGACTTTGTGTCACACAACGTCATCAACCAATCATGATGAGTTTATCAAATATGAAGTGGCACCATGTTTCAATTTCACCTGCGATGCCTTCGTCTAACTTCCTGGTTCTGCTAGCTACTCCATGAATTGCGTGCGAACTTACTTAGCCAGTACCTAATTAGCTAGCTTAATAAAGTGAGTGTTTGCAATTAAGAATATTCTTCCTAGATTCACCAGTTATTATTTCCTGTTTGAGACGATGGCTTAGTAGCCTATTCTGCTGATTTGCTCCCCGGAGTTAATGCTATCTACTAAAATCCTCATGGAAGTTTCCGTTTCAAACGAAATATCAAGATCTTAGTTGTCTCGAGCCCTAGATCCTATTCCTGTGAACTCTTTTTCTCTCCCACGAAGCGTTCACCGGGACACCTCCCCTGTACACCTCGCTCTCTATGTCTTAGATTTTCTTCCTAGCACTTCCATTCCTTTTTCCCATACCAGTATCCACCTTCCCTTTCCCATCTTCCGGAACCACGAACGCCAAACACCAAATAGCCACCCAAATCAACCCTACCGTCACCCCCGCCGCAACCCAACGAAACACCCAACCCAATATCCCAGCTCAGCACAATGCAAACCGGCCATCCAAGCCCCGCATTCGCCATACAATATGCACTACTCACCACCGCCGGAATAACCACCCACTTCATGCCTCCCTTCAGCTCCTCTCGTAACACATACACGATCGCGGCCGCTAGCATCGGGGCCGCGGCATGGATCGCTGGAAACCAGAGTGGAAAGCCTGCTACACTCAATGGCTGGTGACCATAATAGATATACATTCCGAAGTATAAAACTGGATACTCCAGCAGAAGGTTCACGGCGAATGATCTGAGCCATAGTTTCCATACATCTGGCCGTGTGGTGCTGGGTTTGCGCAAAATGGTCATGAACCAGCATCCCTGCCCTCCAACAAACCAGCCATAGGTCGCGGGGACGAACACCGGGATTGGGCGTGCGTGCGAGATGAAGAAAGTCCAGTTTCCTGGGGTAGGGAAGTAGCAGAACCGCATGACGTCGATGATGGGTTCGAAGAAAAAGGCGATGACGCCGCCGAGGGCAAAGAGGAGGCAGGTGGGATCGCGGCGGTGGTAGATGTTGCGTGCTGGGATGTAGAGGACGTAATAAAGGGAAATTGGGTGAGGATTGTGAAGATTAGCTGTTCGGTTTAGGGGATGGCCATGTCCAGTGGTGGACGGGAGGTTGTGCCTGGGACAAACATTTTTGGGCGAGTGAGGTTAGGGAAATTGTGCTTCTAATGCAGTGAGGAGTGGAATAGAATGGCGTAGTCAGATTTTGTTCTGTTGCAAAGAAGTTACTTAACGCGAGTACTATTCGAAGGCTTACATCCATTTGGTGAAAGCCCCGCGCCCAGAGGGATATCTGTGACATCAACGCTTATACCCCGCAAACTCTTTATCGACAACCAGACCTCGGAAAATGTCTCCTCCTCAGTAACTAATGTGGAACTAGGGCTCTTTTGGGACGAATTTTGAGAAGTCAAGAAGTCCAAGCTCCCAATCAAGGTATTCCGGGCCGAACGAATCGAGTAAGAGGGACCCAAGCTTTTGTACCCCTTATTCTCAGCCATAAGCAAGACTGAAAAGGAGGACACAATATGAAAACATGCATTGAAACGCTGTCCTGGAACTCCACCGGCTACTATCATACAAAGTCAATTCCTTCCCACATCATCTCAAATTCCTGCGCCAAAATCCACCTCCGGCTTCCTACTCCTGTACAAGATCTGTTGTCTCGAGTTTGGGCTCATTCCTACTCCATTGATGATATGCTGCACCTTTGTTTGTCCTTCCGGTAGCTTCCAGTCATAATACATCAACATGTGCGACAAGAGCAACTTGATCTCATTGCTCGCGAAGAAGCGTCCTGGACAAGCATGCGTTCCGTGACCGAAGACAGAGCACTCGGGGGATGTGGTGACGAATTGGTGTTTATTCTCGTTTCCGGGGACATTGCGAAGATTGAGGAAACGGTGACCGTCAAATTTGTCTGCATTGGGGAAGATGGTCTCGTCTTTCATCAGAACTGGACCCATACTGATAAACGCGTTGCGCGGGATGAAGGTGTTATCTTTGAGCGTGATGTCGGATTTGGCTTGGCGGGGCATGTTGACTTCAATTCATCAGCTTTCTGGCCCTAACACAACTTCGAAACGTTTGGCTAAAGCACTTACTTAAACTATGCGGATGTAACCTCATACTCTCCTTCAACACACTATCCATCAACCTCAATTTAAACAAAGTGCTCTTCTCCCACTTTCCCTCCTCCTTATAAACTCTCACAATCTCCTCCCTCAACAACTTCATATACTCCGGATTCTCCACCAGGTCAAACATTGCAAAGCCCAGTGTATTAGTCGTAGTATGTATACTCGCCATCGCCAAACTGAGCTCCGCATTCGCGTAATCGAATTTCTGCCCTTTCGCAGCGGCCGCGAACCAATCGACAGAGTCGAGAATCCGACGTCGTGGCTTCCCGCCATTGGCAGCCATTTCAGCGAGGCGCCGGTCGACTTCGGGCGTGATGAGCGCTTTGGCAAGCCGCACTTCGGAGCGGATTTTGATGCATTCGGGCAGGAACCAGTGGACGATGGGGCGGAGGGGTGCTGGATAGCTGTTGAGGGCTTTGGCGGCAAGGAAGGCGTCGACAGTGTACATCACGGAGATGCGCTGCCATTCCGGATTGTTCATGAAGGATTCGCCGAGGAACACGAGAGATGTGAGGCGCCCGACAGATTTGAGGAGGTTAGATGTGAGGACGCATTCTTTCCAATCTGCTCAGCGTGTTAGCGGGAGCCACGGTAGTAGCAGGGCTGCTAGACAGACCAGGAGCATCGCCGTAGAACATCTTCAGCGTGTTGGGTGCTTCCTTTGCCATCGGCTCAATAGTGAGAGCTGTGAGGTTCGTCAGCTATGCATTCGAAGTCTAGCGAAATGGCGCACCAAGTGCTTGGGTCAACTGTGTTCTGACAGCATCCTGGAAAATAGTCTGGTTGACAGATGTGCTGAAGGCATCGAAACCTGGATACGAAGCAAAGAATTCCTTAAGAACATATCAGCAACGATTAGCTGTCAGTCTAAGGTAAGGGCCCATACCTTTGCGACGAAAGAATGAAAGCTCAAGCGGTTGTCATTCTTTATCTCATCCATGTACTTCGGCGGAATGATGAGCCTCGGTGTACTCTTGTCATTCAGACGGAAGGGTCCTCCCTTAGCCTTCAGTGCAAATCAGCACGAAATGATTGTATATGAAGATCATGCAATGTAAGGCACTCACCATCGCCACACCTTTGGCCAAAATGGTTCCAGCAGACTCATGGAACTGCTTCTTTGCCTCTGCATCCCATTTCTCGTTCACGATGGGGTACTTGGACATCGCTGTCGAATATCGAATGTTATCAAATACGTGTTTTGCAATGGCACCAAGAACAACAACCCCAATGGCGAGGCATAGTTGCGTGCCGATGTTGCCTGTGTCAAGAATCGTGGACATGGCTCGTGACTTTGAGCGTTGATAGATGGGATGAAATGAAGCAGTCAGAAGAGGAGAAAGATGAGTTTTGAGGTTGAAAGAGATGCGGAGAATATGGATGGAATATTCTCTAGAGACAGTTCCCCTAATATAGTCCTGTCGTTTTCAATCCGAAAGAGGGGCCAGGATTCGCATGCGAGAACGACATCCTTGGCCTCAAATCAATCTGCTCTTCTTCGGACGACAGGTGATCGACATTGCGGAACTCGTTTTGGCAGGGACAGAACCATCGCGGCAAAGTGCGAGTGGCTGTTCAAACATGCCTCGGGCTAATTACCATCCTGGAGGAAAGGAGAGTGGTGAACGATATGTTAAGTCTGGATGAACATGTACCGTGCATTCGACGGCACTGTTATTGATGTAAGAAAGGACCAAGACTTCGCGGATTTGGGGCCGAGGAAACTCTGTTACATTGCCGGAGCCTGAAACTGGTCTAGTTCTAGCACACTTATCGCATTGAATACGAGTACGAGTCCAATCGAGAAGAAAGAGGGTCCTCGCTTACCATCGTATCTCTCCGAGTGGATGCCATTACCGGCCTCGTGTCGATCCTTTCGCAGACCCATGATAACCATTTGTGGGGTAGGAAGGGTTCTTGGGGTTGTGCCGTTCATGAGGGATGTTCGACGGCGGGGTTAATTGAAGAGCTCGTCGTATTCGCACATGCTGCAGGTGAGGAAGTATGCATCCAAGCTCCCGAAGTGAAGCTCGGATTAGATTCGCATAATTGACTGAGTATCAGGTTTCGGATGACAAGTCCTCGCATGGCGTATGTCACGCATACTTCGACATGCAACAGTGACGGGTCAGAGTTCGATGAGGACGTCTGTGACAGCTTCTTTAAATGTTCTCTTCTCCCGTAGTTTAGGTTAACCTAGTTCATAGTTGCTCCTAACTTACCTCTCCTCACATCGAATAAACAAACATGAGTTCACTTCTAGTAATGGAAGGCAAATACTACGCCATAACTGGCGCTGGCTCAGGCATCGGACGAGCAACCGCAATTCGATGTGTAGAGCTTGGTGCCTCTGGTATCACACTCTGTGACTTGAACTTCGAAGGCTTGGAGGAAACAAAAAGACTCATGTGAGCAAATTACTACCATTGCCTCAACAACTACTCATCCATTTATAGCGGAGGCAAGAACTACACTGGCAAAGTGATCCTCGCTCACGTAGACATCGCCAAAGCCGACGAAGTGGACGCTTGGATCGAAGCTGCCGTTGCAGAGTTCGGACGTCTGGATGGAGCGGCGAATGTAGCTGGGCTTTCCAAAAGGCATCCGGACACAAATTCTTCGAACATTGTACGCTTCTCCTGTGCTCTTCTCGCTCGTTGCTGACGCCTCATAGATTGAAGAGGATTGGGACAGAACAGTTGCCGTGAACCTCACAGGCACAATGCACTGTATGCGCACCCAGCTGAAACACATCACTCGTCCCGGAGGCTCAATCGTGAACGTATCCAGCGGAGCTGGGATGAAGGGAGTGGCTGGCATGCCGGCATACTCGGCAACGAAATGGGGTATGAGAGGTCTGACAAAGACTGCCGCAATGGAATTCGGAACTGAAGGGATAAGGGTTAATACTTTGATGCCGTGAGTTTGCCGATGATTTGGCTGTGAGAGAGGTTGATTTGACTTGATATAGAGGACCGATTCATAGCGGGGAGAACTTCGATAGAGCTATTGCTGCTGGGCTTGTAGATCCCAAGGCTATCAGTAGCCAGACAATGATGAAGAGGATGGGGAGGGTTGAGGAATGTGCCAAGGTGATAGCATTCTTGATGTCGGACGATGCTTCGTATGTGACCGGAGGTAAGTCATCAATATGCTACAACTGAAGAGGGCTGTGAGCTGATGCATGTGCCAATAGCGGATATTGCAGTAGATGGAGGAGCATCTTCTGCGTAATGACATTGGAGGATATCTACCATTTGATAGAAGAACCGAGGCTATGCGTCCCATCTTTCAATCGTTGGGTCATGGGACGTAGATTAAATCAAGCAGTAGGCCTTGATAGGCAGAATTTTAAAGACATGATGCCAGCTTAACGAAATTTCTGAAGCACCAAACTTTGCTCGCTGTACACTAAACATCTCAAGTTTGTAAATATCTCGAAGTCCGAAACTGAGCTTGTCATGTGTGCCATCATTATTTAACATTGAGCTGAGACCGCTTGCAAACATGTGTACTTATATCCAACTTGATATTAAGCGAAAGCCTACCTAGGGACTCAAATATAGAGGTTGCCCTAATGGATGGTTTGCAGCTGTGGGGTGGCAGAAGTAGTATCGTTTGCCTTTTGAAATAATTTTGAATCACAAGATCTTACAAAATTTCTTAGATTTCAAAATCATATAGAGAGACACGTAAATAAAGAGAATCAGGAGTAACGTTTAGAGCAGAGCTGGACCAAGATACAAGGGGTTCACACGACCAGGACATAAAAGGCAGGATCGTGTAACCATTACCTAGGTATTTAAACCTAGATGCAGCCGCTTTGTTGGCATTGTCACGCATCCTGATCTACGATGGACTGTCTTGCAAATTAGGAAGAGAATGTTCTTCTCATCTCAATCCTTGCGTTGCTTTGCCAGATAAGGTAGCTTGCCGACCATCATGTCCACGGAGATCGTCTGGTCGTTCTAGCATAACCTTTGTATTCTTGTTCCGAATTTTCGACGGTAGAAATGCTTTGACGACGGCAGTAATGTTGGCCGTCCTAGCCGTAGACAAAATTACTTTAAGAAAGAAAGAACCATATTTCAGTAGGAGGTGGAACAAGGTGAAACTTAATAGCTTCACATTTGGCACTTGGATGAGGGAAAAGATTGAGAACTCAAATTTGCGGCTCTCGCATTGAGAGAAGTTCTGACTTGTCTATGGCATGTAGATCGCGTTTGTAATGCAGGCTGGAAGCGTGCTTATAAACCAACGCACTGCACTGTAATTCCTCTTGGATTGGGAATTGGAAGTTGAAAGGGATTAGCACGCGATCGCCACACATCTTTTCCAGTGCAATATTTAAGCCTGGGATACATCCACCCATTTGGCCACTACAACTACCTTGATCTACCGTGATGGGGTCTCTGAATGGGAAGTAGTTCTTCTTCTCTGGCTTCAAGTTTTATTCTGGAACATCAGGTAGCTTACTAGTCTCTATATCTACAAAGATCATTTTGCGATGGCCTCAGCTTGCGGGCGTGCCCTAGAATTTGGACAGCAGAAAGGCATTTGACGGTCGCAGTCTGTTCGACCACTATTCGGCAGAAAGCCTTATTATTAAGAAAGGAAAGACAAGCGAAGTTTCTGCATGATATAGAGCTAGATTAACTTGGCATCTAGCAATTGGAAATGGATATGACTCGACAGCTTAAGCACTATCTCGCACAACCTCTCAACGGAAGAACCATACGACTTGCGCAAGGTAGAACTCGCCGATAGCCACGATTCTAAGAAGAGTGAGCGTATTTATCGATGATCTGAGCAGGCTCAGATCAGATTTATTATTGATTGAGTTGCATCTTTCCAAAAGTGATCATGGTAGGAATATGGCAGACTCGCAGTGGACAGGATACTGCAGTACAAAATAATTCAGTTGCTTCGAGAGACTTCTAGGATTTTAGAATCAAAGAATAAGCAATTCCCCCAATCCATTTTGACAGAGTTCCAAACTGGGCTGCAACTCTTGCTCTTTAATGGACTCTTTACAGAATAAAGCTTGCCAACCATAACGTCTGCAGATTATCTTGCTGCGGCATAGATTTTGCACTCATTTCCTAAATTTTTGACAGCGGAAAATTCGTCGACAACAGCAATTTCATTGACGACAGATGCATCTTTGGAAGTCTTAAACTAGACTAGGTAAGGTTAGGTAAGCCCTAGAGCTTGGAGAAGGGCAGGAATGGAAGGCTTGGCCAACCTCCTCAAAGACGGAACTCCAGTACCTCCTTCGAAAGGATGAGCCACAACGATTGATGTTTTTGCGTGGCAGATCCCGGGCTACTCCACAAAAAATCCTCTCAGATCGGATTTAATATTGACCGACCACCCATGGGGTTCCAATTTGAGAAGGTTCTTGGAGGAACTTGGCAGTCTTGCGGCAGGCAGAATGGACGACAGTAAATGAAGACGTCGACTTCTTCAAAATTTTAAATTCTAAGATACTCAAGAACTTTTGGTCGTATCAAGTATGTACTCATATTGGTGGCAAGATTTAAATATGCTTCCACAGAAGGACGAGCACTTCTAAGTCTCCATTTGAGTGGTCTCAGACCCCAAGAAAAGTTATCGAGCGCTCGGATTGCCCTGCACTTTGCTAGGCCGCAAACGATCACTTGACACTGACACATCCGAGTGCTGTACAATTTCAGTTGGTGTCAAATGAAATACAGTATCAATATCATGCAGAACGCAGGCTTTTCTTTCTCGAGACAAACAAAAACATTTGCTTTCCTAATCGAGAGCTGGAAGCGAAGCAAACGAGAGACCCCTGTAGATCCTGCACCTGATCGTTGTCTGGGGGATTCCATAGGCTCACACTGTCAACACTAGAGCTGCAGCTCCTCTCCCCGCCAACCCGGGCGACCTATCCCGATCCATGGTGAGCCCAGAAGTGTCGCACGTTCTGCTGCTTGCGATATTTATCAAAAGCTTCATTTTGCATTACTCTTTCTGCCATCTATACTACATACATTGTACACGAATTGTATGCGGCGGGGTACGCAGTGGACCGAGTTCATCGTCTGGTGAACGGATATCAGTGTTTACAGTGCGATAAGGAGCTGAAAAGTTCACCGCTGCCAGCAAGCAGCGAGCTTACGAGGCCCAGAAGCTGCGTTTGCATTCCGGAGATACAGGACATAGACACGCTTTATCTACCCGCATTCCTCGAATCTTCAAGTCTATCGATAGACACGGAAGCGCATTTCGATATCTTATATTTCGACGATAGCATCGATCGATAGGTTGCACCCCTCGGCGGGCTTCCCGCCGCCGTCGCCATGACTGACAATTTGTCTCCCGCTGGGAGCAGTACCTACTCGTCGAATACGATGTATGTTGGTGATGGGACGTGGGATGCGACGAGGAATGATTTCTTGCTGCCCAATTTGGTGGGGTTGAATTTTGCTACGATGCGATATAATGGTATAATTTCTCTATTTCCGCCAGTCTCCTCCAAAGAATGGCGCTGATCAGAATTCGGAATACAGGAATGGGCAATCGCTTTGCGTCTCTACCTCAATATCACCAAATAGTCAAAGGCCATGGCATAGTCGCAGTCATAACCTTCCTCTTCATCGTCCCAGCAGCGATTATGATAGCACAGTTCTCGGGGAATCCGAACGCCATACGCACACACATATATCTGCAGATTTTGACGGTAGCATTGTCTACTGTGGTGTTTACACTTGGCTGGTTTGCAGTTGGTCCGGAACGCAGTCTCACAAATCCTCATCATGGAATTGGCACGGCCATTTACGTTTTGATACTAGTGCAAGCTATTGGTGGATGGTGGATACGCTCTAGGAACCATCGACGGAAGACTGTGAAGAAAGTGTTGCATTGGTGGATTGGGAGGGCCATTGCACTATTGGGCTTTGCTCAGGTTGCTTTGGGATTGACGCTTTACGGAAGCCCGGAGTTTACATTCATCTTGTACTCGCTGTGGATGACTTTCCTCCTGGTCTTGTTCTTCATCCTGTCTTACAGGGCAGCACCGTACGATGTCGATTATATTGGAGGTGGCAGAAGCACAATTGGTGGTGGAACAGTGATCGAGGATCGAAAATCGAGCCGATTTGGTGGATTATTGGGACCATTGGCTGCAGGTGCAGGAGCAGCAGCTCTTTTGGGGATAAACAGAAACCGAAATAGGAGTCGAAGCCGAAGCAGAAGTCGTCGCGAGGAAGTAATTCCAAGCCGGAGAGGGAGTCGCCGAGGCAGTGACTATGTTGAGGAAGAGAAGTACGTGGAGAGACGCAAAGAGGGAGGGGGAATAATGGATACGGTTCTCAAGGGAGCGGCGGTCTTGGGTGCTGCGGGTTTGGCGAAGAGTTGGTATGACAGACGACAGAGGAGGAAGAACGGTGACGATTACTCCTCTGTGGCTCCTGATACCCCGTCTCGGCGACGCCGGAGAGGAGATAGTATCAGCGAGGACAGTGTTAGTGTGCACCGAATGGAAGAAGGGAGAACAACCCGACCTGGTGGGCCAATTCTACCAGGACCGGGAGATCCAGTTGCGGCGGCAACAGCAATCAGTGCCGCTGAACCTCGCCCCGTGACTCCCAGACCACCTCGAAGAAATTCATATAGCTCAGAAAGCTATTCCTACGACTCTGTCGATTCTCCTTCTCGCCGACCTCGATCATCTCACGGTGTTCGTAATGGCATTCTTGCAGGCCTAGGTGGAGCCTGGT
Organism: Cairneyella variabilis; assembly: GCA_001625345.1. Lineage (NCBI taxonomy): Eukaryota > Fungi > Ascomycota > Leotiomycetes > Helotiales > Cairneyella > Cairneyella variabilis. The sequence goes on from AYLM01000783.1 coordinate 47,280, forward strand.
TCGCCAAAAAGCTCAAGGACAGAAGGGACCGAAAAGAGCTCGAGCGTCTAGACCGCGAGGAGGCCGCCAGAATCGAAGAAGAGCGACTAGCTCGCCAAGGAGGCACTCCCTCCCGTCTCACAGGCGACGGATACCCCCCCTCAGCTCGCCGTGACAGACGACGACCACGTCCAGTCTCCTCCGAGCTCAGCTCCGTAATCGATAACCCGCACGACGTCCGACCAGGAGCCATACCACCTATCCCAGCGGCCTTAGCAGGCGGAGCAGCAGCCGGTGCCGCTAGGTCAAGATCAAGATCTCGCCATGACATAGCAGAGACAGTCGTCACCATGCCTCCAGCACCACCAGATCCACAAGGCATCTTACACCAAGACGTCGAGTCCGGCAGCGAAGCCTACAACTCAGCCGGTGGCCACCCACACCGTCGACACTCATCGCGTCGCAGACGAGAAGGAGAAAGTGCAGCAGCAGCCGCAGCAGCAGGAGCCGCAGCTCTGGCTGCTGAAGAAGCGGCACGACAGCGCTCGAGGAGTCGAGGTGGAGATAGTCGTGTAGCTTCAGGCAATGTCCAGAGTCCGCCTGTGAGCGTGAAGATACGACCACATCATGATAAAGACGGGCATGTGACGCTGCGGCGCTTGACGGAGGAAGAAGCTGCCGCTGATCGGGAAGCGAGGAGAGCGGAGAGACGCAGGAGAGCAGGTTCGTTGAGTAGTTTGAGTGGGACGGATACAGCTGCTAGTCGATCGAGACGGTATAGAAGGGACGAGAGGGCTGCGGAGAGCAGAGCAGAGGGGAGTGTGCCGCCACCTCCACCGCCTGCTATGGCGCCGTTGAATCCGCCGAATCCTGCGTTTGCGGGAGGGCGGAGACCGAAGGATTCAGCGTACTATAGTGGCAGACCAGGTGAAGCGAGTGGGAGTGGAGTGCCGCCTGGGAGTGTAGGGACCCCAGAGAGCCATGCGACGTGGAGCGCGATGAGTCCGAGTATCAGTGGGACGGATGGGGCGGATCATAATGAGAGGAGGCGGAGGCGGAGGTTAGAGAGGAACCAGAGGAATCAGCCGACTGCGGTGGATTACAATTGATACGCTCTCTATACCCCTTAAGTCTGGTTTTTGTTCATGGTTGTTTGGAGCGCAAGATCCCATGGGAGTATCGAGCCGGCGTTCGGGTTGGATAGTACAATTACAGTACTTACTTGGATTCGATGTACGGCATTGTTGTTGGATGGTTGGATGGCATCGCATACATAGCATTGTGGCATTTGGTCTGGTCTTTAGCGATAGAGACTGATGATGAGGTGATGCACGTTTGTGTATAATGAGTAAAACAGATATGATTGAATGGATTGATTCTACCTGCATGTTAAATTACTTTTGACATCATGTGAACTATGGCAAGGTGCAAAGGCTGTGGAAAGAGTTACTGCCTTGAGATTGAATCGAGGGATCTATACTTGACAAAGATTGCTGCCTTGAGGCTATCAGAAGGAATCATGGCAGATTTCCACGGTGCCGAGGTTTTGTGGACTTTTGGAGAGGAGGTGGTGTCGTTGGTTTGATGAGCGGTTTGCGTCCATGGGCGGGTGGCTTTCCTTCGCTGGCCTCGAAAACTTCTGCCTCAATCATTACAGATTCGATATCTGTCAAATTGAACGCCATATCTCTTCTAATTTATCAAGTACTTGTATTGATGTCAAAGTTCAAAAATCTCTCAGATGAATTTTGATGCGTTACTCCCCTTCCGGTGAACGCCATAGACTTCGTCAAATTTGTACAGACTGCTGTTTTGATAACATCTTTTTTTGCACCTGTCCTATCCTGCTACTTCTCATACAAATAACCTTGCTGATTCAAGTACAGTTGGTGTTCTGATATGGCGTACATTTAAGCATATTGAAGTTCCCAATCAGATCGACAGCATGTGATGACAATCGCCAATCACCTCGTATCCGTGAGGGGATGCAGCAGCACAACCTTGTCGAGATAGGCAGCAAGGCAGCAGCTCTTTGAACACCAACCAACTATCCCTTGTCGACATCATGCGTTTGTTGACAACTTGATATATATCTGTCCAGTATTCACAGCGATTAATCTCCTGGCCCTCCATCCAAGTTTCGAGTCCAGAATATCACACGCCAAGCTGATCGGTTTCTCATCATCACTCAAAATGAAGTCTACTATTGTGACTTTCCTACTTGCTCTGCTCTTTCTCCCATCGGGGTATGCCAACGGAGACAGCCAGAAAGTTCTGGACCAACCACAGGCCACAGGAAAATGCAGCAACAGAACAGGCTGGTATCCCATGCCACTGCCTACGTGCGGTGAATGCGTTCCACGCGAATTGGTCCTTGCTCCTGGGGTGGGCTTTGATCTCACCTCTTCTTATGGGTATGTTCAACATAGCATCTCGTCTAGGTGACTGATGACCAGTAGTACTGTTGCTGTTCGGTATCATGATAAATCTTTCAAGGATGTTGTTCGAGTGAGTGTTGATGAAATAGGGGGTTGGTGTATGGAGGGGTGAGCTGATGAGATTGCGGTTAGGTCAATGCAGATAATGAGTATCATGAGATGATGAAGAGGTTGGGTCCGCCGTATAGGTATTTTGGGTAGGTCATCCTGCACTTTCATGCTCTCAGAAATTAAACCTGTCTTTCAGTTTTTGTCTTGAAGCATTTTCTATCTTCTGCTTTGATCCTTCCCTGTGACCAACCAGAACACATTGACTTGCAAATTCACTGTATCGTCTCGAACACCACATTATTATTTCATTGATCATGAAAGCTATATCTACCTTCATTATGGCTTCCGATCTAATTTTCATCAGACCACCCTTCAAAAACAGATGGGAGAAACTCAAATGGGACTACGAACAAGCGAAGCGCAAATGGCGTCGCTTCCGCGGCCTCCCATCCACCGTCGACATCGAGATCCTCTCCAAGTTCCTCAAACTCCTCCAATCCCAAGCAACCAACGTGCTCCGCATGCCCATCCACCGCGTCGCAGTCTCTATGCCCTTCAGTCCCAACCTACCCCTTGAGGACCGCAACGAAGCCTTCAACATCTCTGGCCTCGACCATCTTCACTCGTATAAGTTCTGGGGGCCCCTTCTACAGCATAATACTGCGTGGGCGGGTATGGGTCTAGGTCTTTGCGAGCATTGGGGCGATGTGAATGAATGCCAGTGTGAGGAGTGGGAGGGCATGCAGCAGAAAGAGACGCTGGTCTTGAGTTTCACGGGGAAGGAGTTAATTGCTGAGAATGTGGTGCCGACAACAGCGCACATTATTTCTATCGGAACTGTGCAAGTACACCATGATCTTGGATACGAAACATGGCAGAATAATACGAAGAATGCGATATTCTGGCCGGCAATGGAAGATAAGATTGTTCAGGTAGCCAATTTTACGTGGTGGAGGCCGGTGCAGCAGATGATGTTGATGGGGGAGTGGGCGGAGGAGGAGATGTTTACGGAGACGGTTGGGAAGGCGTTGGCGAGGTTGGGGATAGGGCATGTGCAGACTGAGGTTCAGAAGCAGGGACTAGAGTATCTTTGTGCGAGAGGAGCGGCGGAATTTGCTAAGAGATGGCAGGGTGAACCGAACAGGTGTGAGGAGGGCGATTGGTGTAAAGGGAACAGAGACCTTGCAGATGGTGAATGTATGGACGAGGCTGAGGATTGGGTGGAATAGGTGGTGAGTCCAGTATCTGACGTTGCGCCCTTAGTGTCTGGGAACTTTGTCGAAAGAAAGATTGGCTACTATGTGTGTTTCACTTGGATTTGATTTTTCATCCAGGGCAATGGGGGAGCTATTGGCTTGACTGATATACAACTTCTTGGAAAGTTCACTTAACCAATTGCGTTTGCCGTCCCTAGCTGAGCTTGGCATTACTTGCATGTTCTGATCATTTCTTATGGAGAGCTCAAGCCACGTTATGACTTGAGTGACATGGTCTTGCTGTTTTACATCACATACTCCTCCCGATTGCCTCTCTCACAACTTTGTGTTTTACTGCTTTTGCTCTTCAGCCCTCTTTTGTTGATGTTTCTCTGTCATTTTGAACAAATTGAAATGCCTTTGCGAGGATATATAAGACTGCCTCGGTGCTTGACGGATTACCCTTGCTGACCAAGGAATTTTTGACATGCAATCGAACACGGGTGCCGAGATGCATTGATCGATTCAGGCTGATGTTCAGAAGGTTGGGATGGTTGGTCCGCGGAGAGACACCAGTATCGAGTCTCCCAATCGTAACCTCAATATTTGCGAGCCTAACCTATACAGTTCGCAAGAAAATATCAGTAGCCCCGCGGGTCGTGGAAGTGGGGAAGAATGCGTGGAGTAGGTGGGGAGTCCCAACATCACAATTAACTTTCCGCTCACCCCTCATTTCCCCACAACACCTCATCCTGTACCTGCATCTTTCATTGCAATTCACAGGATAATTGATTACGGATGAAGAGTAAGCCGAGCCGAGATGAGGAGACGAACCCAGAACCGGTACGAGAAACAACTTCGTATAAATAGGCAGACGAGTTTAGCGGTAGTTCGTTGATTCGCATAACTTCCTGCGCCGGCCAAACCTCTTGCACCATTCAAGCCACCTCCGCTATTCGAACCTCTTGCGAGATTCAATATTCAAACAATGGCCACAGAGTTTGGAGATACCCCGATAATTTTCGGTGATCCTCGACAGCCAAAAGCCCTCCCCTTATCCCATCCCAAAGCTCGTTGGCAAGGATTCAAAACAGAAACACGAATCCTCCTCAAAGGCCACATCCAAAGACGAGGTTGCCTCGCTTTACCATGTGACATCAAGTTCGAGCAAGATCAGCCCATGAAGGTATGTTGCTTAGGACTCTTCCGGAACGATGCGCTAACAATGAGATAAAGCTCCGGGATGGGACCACCATTTACGTTGACATATATCGTCCCGTCAATGAGAAGGTAAAATGCCCTGCCCTTCTGGCTTGGTCTCCATATGGCAAGCAGGGCGGGAAAGGCAATCAAGTACTGGACGACTTTCCATTCCGGATGGGCGTGCCGTTGAAAGAATTGTCTGAGTTCCAGAAGTGGGAAGGTCCGGATCCAGGTTATTGGGTATGATGTCCTAGTCAACGGCAACGTACACGACACTGAATGTTAAAGGTCCAATACGGCTATGCCATCGTCAACCCTGATCCTCGCGGTGTTGGCAAGAGCGAGGGCGATATCTACCATTTCGGCACCCAAGAAGGTCGTGATGGTGCCGATGTTGTCGACTGGATTGGAAGTCAGCCATGGTGCAATGGAAAAGTAGCAACGAGTGGAAACTCCTACCTCTCCATATCCTCAGTATGTGTTCCTAACAGGTCTTGCTTGACTATGCTAACCGACTTCCAGTGGTTCATTGCCGCAGAGAGACCTAAGCATTTAGCAGCAATTGCTCCGGTAGTGTTGCCTTGGTCTGTATTTCTCAAGAAGGCTATTTCTAACATTCATTTTTCTATAGTGGGAAGGGCTGTCGGATCTATATGCCGAGGCAATGGCCGCAGGCGGAGTTTTGGCCAAACCGGGACTTGACTTCGACTTGCAAATTTCCCAAGTAAACGCGGGAGAAAATTCATGGGAGAATGCAACAGCAATGGCGTTAAAACACGCAAACTTTGGGCCCTATCATAAAGACAAAGCTGCTAGAATTCAGGTACAGCCCCCTCAGCTCACGAACCATACATGTGTTAATTATTTCTAGGATATTACTGTACCTGCATATGTTGTGGCTAGTTGGTCCAATCCAATACACACGTATGGAACTTTTAGGGCTTATTGTCGACTTCGAAGTGAAAAGTGGCTCCGAGTTCATGATTCTTGGGTGAGTGAGGCTTTCCTGTCCCGGAATACGACCTTAATTGAACGGTTGATAGGAATGGCCAGACTACTACGATCATGCCAATCGAGCGGATTTGCATCGCTTCTTTGATCATTATCTGAAGGTACCAATTATTTGCCATGATTCGAGATTTATTCAGGCTAAAGTAATCAGGGTATTGACAACGGATGGCTCACAACACCTCGAGTCAGGGCAAAGATCATCGATACCGCGAATCCCAACCCCCTTCAAGGCTTCCCGATCACCCTGAGTTCCTTTCCTCCAAAAGAAGTGACCCCTCTAAAGCTCTTCATGCACGGCAACGACCGAACCCTTTCAGTAGCATATCCACCTCCATCTACGATCAAATACAAAGCTACCGACAAGCAAAGAGTCGAGTTCGAGTACACCTTCACCCAAGACGCCGTCTGCTGCGGAAATATCAGAACGTATTTGCTGATATCCGTCACCCAAGCCACAGACTCCGACATTTTCATCAATTACGAGAAGGTTTTGAAGAGCGGCAAGGTCGGCTCGCAGCTCAAAATACCGTACCAAAGCAGTCTCCAGAGCAATATCATCAGAGCAGTGAATGCAACTGGTCTCGTTTCCGTAACAAAAGTGCTGTTTTACAAAGGGCCAGTGGGACAATTGAGATTATCGAGGCAGCTGCAGGATATGGAGGATCCGGTTGAGGGGATGCCGATTGCGCGGATGGATGAGAGGTATGAGGTGGAAGAGAGCAAGCTTATGCTGGTTGAGGCGGCGGTTACGCCTATTGGAATGAAGTTTAGTGCAGGTGAGAAGCTAAGGATTCGTATTGGTGGGGTGGACGAGACTGTGTTTCCGCCGGTTGATCAGGCGACGCTGGAAGTTGATGGGGTAGAGGATGTTAATAAGGATGCGGTTGTTGAGATACATTGTGGGGATGAGGATCATGCGCAGAGTAGTTGTGTTGTTTTGCCGATTTTGGAGGCACCTATCAGCACGGGATGGAAGCTATCATAGAATGTTCTCATATCGTATGGTTACGTTAACTGAATCTCCTGACCAATATTATGCCCACAACAGTGCTCAGAAGTCTGACGAGAAGGAGCAAGCGTTGAAGGGGAAGCAACATCATGCTATGTCCTTCAGACCGCAATCAAAAACTGATCCAGCATGGTTCCATGATTGACCCAGCAATCAGCCCTTCTCGTCATAAACCTTAGGTAAGTAAGAACTTGGACTACTGCTCGCTATACGCCGGATATCTCAACAGCTTCAAAAGTCATTCAACTTTGCGAGTGTCGAGTCTACAAGTATCTCAAGTTTATAAGTATATTAAGGCACTTCCTTAAGCACTTAATAGTATCTAGCAAATCCTTTCAAGCCGTGTTGGCTCCATCATTCTAGATTCTAGAAAAGATCCTGATATAGCATGTGTCAAAGAGTGTTTGGAAAAGCTCAAGTTCGTGGGTAACTCAAGCTCGTGGGTATTGGCAGTACTCACCCACCGTCTTCCACACTACTATCATTTTCTATTACCCCAGTCTTACCTTCATTGTCACCTCCCTCCTTCGGACCCTTCAGTACCGCTTTTTACACCAAACTCAACTACTTCTGATATCGCAGATAAATACCTCTTCCTCGACCCAAAGGAACACTTCTTCCTCCCTCAATCACCATCGATCTGAGAATCTCGCGACCCCTCAATACCTTTGAAATCACAGATAACGAACCATTCTCCCTCCCAAGCCGACACTTCATCATTCTTGGCGGCGGCATTCCACTTGAGGTTACCTGGGTAATTAACGAAAACTCCAAGATCGAGGAGAAGAGTTAGGAGAGGCATGGACGACTTATTCAGCAACCTGAAGGTTGTCAAGTCAGCATTGAGAGGCAAGGACAAGGGAAAGGAGGTTGATGAGGAAAAGTCTCAGGAGTCAAGCACTTCGAAGCGCGATGTCAAGGGAAAGGGCAAGATGGTGGAACCACAGCAGGGTCAAGAGCCTGTTATCTCAAATTCTGCTCTTGAGACTTGAGGTGATGAGAGTCGCCGAATTATCAAGATTGATTCGGCCGAGCACTTGTTGCCTCACTGGCGGAATGCAATAGGAAAGGGGCCGCAGGAAAGGCCCAAGAATCCGGAATTGTCAAGTCTGCATTGGACAACTCCGAGCAGAAGGTCGATGACATCAAGGCTGAAGACACCTCAACGCAAAAGCCTGCCGCCGACAAGATGGACGGGCCCGAAGACTACTTCAGCTTGAGTGCGACTCAGACAGCAGTTTTCTCATCCTTCCCTACCGGCAAGAACCCTCAAAATCCATACAGCAGCTCTTTCAAGATGGAACGAGGGCCGTCTTTCGAGTCGGCTTCTTCGACATGCCCACGAGTTTCACCCTTCGCTATCTTGCATCCACAGGACAGAGAACACACGGACGAAGCTATCCTGCGACGGTGCGATCACCGAGATATCTCATAGTTCGACAAGGAATTCGTCCGGGAATATAACGCTACGATAGAGAAGCTTTTCGAGGAGACGTGGGACGATCAGGAGATTGAGAGTGAGGATGAAGGTAGCTACGCTGGCAGATTTACCACGAGCAACGATTAAGTATCTCGGCACGCAGGAAGGTCATCCAGAGTGGCCTGCATTGACAAGCGAGCACGATGGATTGGAGCATGGCGGGGACTGGGGCGGAGTTGCGACTGGATGGGATGTGGAGACGCTGTATGAGCTGGCGAAGGGGAAGGAAGCTTTGGGGTCTCAAAATATCTCACAAACTTGAGATAGTTTTAGGAGTATGGTGCGACGTGAAGAAAAGCTTTTCCATTTGATGAACCAGAAAAGTGTACGAATAGAGAAACGATGATCCCGTCCAAAATTTCTCAACGTGCAATTTGCAAATATTTGATCAGCTCCCATAGATATCCAAGACTCACAGATATCCAGCACTCTCCTACACCAGTATCACAATATCGAACCCCTTCATCCACCAACAAGACTTGAGTTATGGCTCTCCTGTCGCCTGGGATAGCCTTCTTGCATAGTAGAAGCACCTATTGTCGTAACACAAATATTCAAATGGTGCCAGTGTCTCGAAATTCTCAGAATCGAGCACACACAGACAACGTTCCCAATACATCCTCATTGCCAACCCCTATGCTAGCCTTTTCCTCACGTTTAATCCCCACTTCAAACCCAAGCACTTTGCAACAAGTAGTGACGACGGTAAGAGAAACGACAATAGCTTTCGAAATGACGGTAAAAATTGTTATAGCAACAACAATATGAATGTAAACAAGATATGACAGGCCAACAGTAGTACAAGCACAAACGAGAACACCACAAGCACAGCTATCAAACGGAAATAATTTACAGGCAGTCAAGGAGAACTTGCCATCGTAATGCTTCTTCAAGTCATTCATGATCTTCCTGAGAGCAAGAAACATGAAGGAAATACGGGGAGATCCAAGATACCCAACATTCCACCACGATCCACTCATCTCATTCACCTCAGCTTCGAGGAAAGCTCGCAGCACCACCGACGCCACGCCTAGGCGCCTAGTCCGAACCTTAACGCCCCCTTTACGCCCCCTTCCGACCCGGCCACCAAACACACATTAAACATCGAAACAAACATTTCGCCACTCAGAGGAGGCTTACGCACGGGCTGCTCACATCCGTATACGGCCAGCCTCGACCAATGGCCTACCTCACACCGTCCAGCTGGAGCCTTGGTCGGCAGTTCCCTTCAAATGCCGCAGTAAACTCAAATTCAAATTGATATCTCCTTCGAGGTTAGAGTGCTCTACGGTGGTATAGCGATTAAGTTTTGTCACCCGCTAAATTTGCAGGTGGAATTCATCACCGAAGTTTTACCTGATCAGTACCAGGGCATCGCTTAACACCTGCTAGCGTGACAAAACTTGTCCGCTGTACCACCGTACACCGAGATAACTCCATTTGGTTACTTGTTGCTGACTCGAGAAATAAGGCCGAGATATTTTGCTGCTCCTGAAGATCGTAATATTTCTCGACTATTAGGATTTGCCAAATTGGGATCTGACTTACAGCGCTATTAGGCAGAATTCGAAAGAGGAATGAAGGGTTTTGGGATGTTCACACTCTGAGTAAGAGCGAATTCGAAGGTTATAAGAAAGAGTGCAGCTTGGCAGCGGGTTGGGTCACATCGTGACAGCGTCAAAGCTTAATGTTAGATTTGAGGCGCCAGGTCGAGGTCGAGGGCTTGGAAGGGGGAAGGTGCAAACCCAGTACCTGGGACCGTACGGGACCACATTCACGTCCGGGGCCTGCACCAGGGTGCAAAAGCTGGGGTCCGAGGAGAATAATCAAAAGCCCTGGTCATCAACTCACCTCGCACGAACCTCGATAGCGGGATAGCTGTGCCACTATCACATTAATCCTCCACCTGAGCGCCATGAGGATCATGATAGTTGATAAGCCCCGCCAAGCTTGCCTCCATCGATGACGGCCATGAATCTAGTAATTTTTGACTCTCTTGACACCTCCTTGACAGCGGTCTGTCCCGTACCATCCTGTCGGCCGCCGTCGGCCAGGTCCCTTGAGTTCTAGTACCTGCAGCGGCACCCCTTTCCACAGCGCGCACGGCCGGGCCGAGCTCCAAGACCGGCGAATTGAATCTCAGGTTCCTGATCTGCGAGCAGAAGAGGTGGTGTAGATGTGCTGCATGAAGACTGTGCCGTGCAGTTGTGTAGTACTGAATATGTAGGTGAAATAATGCAATGTAGTTGAAGTGCAGAAATGCACGCGAGATGGAGGTAGGTAGATGTGTGATGTTGCGGGTGAGGTATCCCGTTCCAATGGAGGAGTGTTGAGTGCTGTTGGATGGAGGATTTCGATGCAAGTACTGTAAGCAGGGCTGAGGCGTGTGGGTGTGGGATTGAAAATTAGAGAAATTTAGCTGATCTTTCGCAGTCCTGACCGAAGTGACAAAGGTACACAGGTCCAAACCCCCACCAACTCGACGAACTCAAGGTCAAAGCTCACCAGCAACCGGGTTTCGAATCCACTCGTAGTCTCTACTTTCGTCATCGATCGACTTGATAATCATTAAAGCATAAAGTCTCGTGGCAACTACGACACTGAAGGGATGAACAGCGGGATGAAGATGGAGGATCATGGCCGGGATCACATGTTTCTTGGACCTGAAACAGTGACGCGCAGAGATAGTACTTCTAGAGGGTGAACTCGAGCTCTTGTGGAGCCGATGAGGATTGGAACATTCAACCTAGCATCGCTGGACATGAGACATATGCCGTTTGGAGGCGAGGAGAAGGTGTCGAGACGCGTAGATGCGTGAATTCCTATTCGTTGCGACTGGTTTTCTGCTGATTCTTCCCGTGTATTGCTAGCACATGTTGGAGCTGACGATCCGAGGTGGTACAAGATGTGAAGATATATACCTTGAAACCTGAGACTGGCGGTTAGGAGATGTCGTACTCCTTGGTTTCGGATTATGCAGGTGGATAACACCTCTCCAGCCGGCCGTCAAGACGTTGCGAGCGGGGTAGACGGGACTTTTGACAGCGGCGCACTCGGCCGCGGAGTGTCTGCTTCCTTTTCGGTATCTTTTACATTCCGTGCGGGACCGAGCAGAAGTCACGGTTGGAGCGTGCCCAATTGCTTGATCTGAGAAGGCTGAAGATGGCTTGCAACGGGCCGTCAAAAGCACCGCACCCCTCCGCAGAATCAATACTCCGAATAGAGATACACATTTCGCTTCTCCATGTTCTCTCCACAGCTGATAGTGGGTTCCTACGAAAATTCCACGAATAATGACCAGTTTAATGGATAAAAATCGCATGTTGCTCTCAGATTCCAGCCACCAATTTTTCAGATCGTGGAGGGAGGCATCGATTCTCAAGTCTGGATCTGAGGATGGGGAGTGGCCGGATTAGGACACGGCAGGTCGTAAGAACCGACCAATATCTGGTGGCTCTTGTGGGAGGACCGAGGTAGACACCAAGCCAAGGGGCAAGGTCTCTGGAATCGAGAGCAAGGTTCTCCTTACAATTGCGGACATTAGTGATGATCAAATCAGGCCACAAATGTTTGACGCATCTGGATTGATGATCGTGCTGTGAATTGTTTGAAGCATGCATGCACTGCGCTCATTTCATCCAATGAGTTCGTCCTCGCCGTAGAGTTCCTGTGACAATCGCGGGTGGCTTCGATGGATCATCGTCGGCTATTGGCGAGTTCAGAGAGAAACTGCAGTGATGTCGAGGTGCAAAGATCACCTGAAAATTTGCGTCCTGTGAAATTGGGAATATTGTTGATGATAATTACCCCTATCACACCACAAGAATACCCAAAATGTAATCCCTGAAAACTGTCGGGAGCCGGCCAGTTGCCTGTCCCTGTGCAAGTGCTGACAATGGTAACTGTTCCGAGGTTGTCAGCGAGGAATCCATGGTACCAGGTAAACTTTCTTGACCCTAGAACTTGGGATCTGCTATTCTTGTACCTGGCACCAACACATGCGAATCATCCCAATTTTACTTCGCTAAGGGCCGGACCACTCAAAATGCGAGTCGCTGATTTGCCATTCTCACACTTGGAAATTAGCAGCGCGACGGAGTCCGAAGTATTCCTGGTTTAGATTGTTTGCTGATTGGATTCATGTGAAGAATCGAGTGCCTGTTTGGCGCTTTTGGGTCGGATGCACCCTTTCTCGTACATCGCCTACAGGTACTAGTAGGCAGGCGTCCTCAGCTTCCCCTGAATCTAGGTAGGTTACGGGATCGGCCTCAAGATCTGGTACCGAATACCAGAGATGAATTTCGCGCCTCCGAGACATGCTGTCTCTTACGTTGCAATCACCGAACCATGAGAGGATCTATTCGGCCAATAGTCTGCTTTTGCGCTTTTCTTGCGAATCTGCAGCACTTTCTTCTCGAGAGAACTGCCGCGTAGGGCCGTAACATTTGCCGGTCTGCGGGAAGCAGAGTCTTCAAACATTTTGAAGCGATCCTCAAATTTGGCCTGATGCGTGTAAATGAGGCAATATTTTGGCCCCGACTAGATTGCTCCATCAGGACTACGAGCTTTGAGAGCAAGAGCAACGGTTGTGGACGGTTGAGGACTCCAGAATGTCTGGAGTTCGAAATGCTTACATCCTACAGGGCTCGTTGTCTGTGCGAATTGTGAATGTTTCGTGTTGTGGTGGGGACGAAGTCCACCAAGCGTTGAATTTGACAACTTCTCCAACAGCTCCGCCCACTTGCTCCACTATCTCTCGTACTGTAGTTCTAAGGTTGTCTACTGGTAGAGCTTTTAAGTGGAGATCTGGACGACATTTCTTCATCCTGTCGTCTAAATCGCGTTTTATGGTGCTGTAGACCGCCATAGCGGAAGGTATCCCATTCGTTCCGTCCAGCGAATAATCCAGGGTGGCAGTCATCATCATCAACCCTGTACTGGAAATTCCCCTGAATATCGCTCCTCCACTACAGATATCCTGGTTGATAGGCAGAAGTGGGATGGATCTCTCTGCATTCTGAGGTGACGCCGTAACGGCGGTTCTCAAGCATCCACTGGCCGCACAATCCTCTGTGGTCTCTGTGCACAAAGCCATCGATCGCACGACCACGGAAAGTCCACGAGAAACATCAAACCGAATTGGAGTCTTCCGATCCTGGCCGTGCCATCCATAACAGAGCAGCCACCGCAGATTGCGATATCCTTTTCTCAAGTTGGGAGGGTGGTGATTTGCTCATTCAGGGGTGTCAAATCAAGGGTTGGAGGGTGGAGGGTTGTGGCTGCCACGCCCCCTGTCGCATAAGTAGATACCCATGTTATTCCAACCCCGCGGCTACTACTCCACGCTATCCCCCTAAATATTTGACAATATCCACAATTTCGAGACGGAGAGTTTAAAGGACGGCCTCTAAGTGGTGAGATACCCGGGTAGAGACCCAGTTTAGCGGATTCAGGGTGCTGATAGAAGGTTCAAGAACCCCGAATCCCCAGAAGTGACAAAATCTTAGTAACCATATTCGCTACACCCCCTAGCCGGCTATCCACAGTTGTGGGTAAGAGGGTAACCAAATCGTGGTTTTAACAAATATTCAGAAGGGGGAGAGGGACGGGGGATAGTACAGCTTAAGCCGTGTCTTGGTTTGTCGATTTTCCGGTGCCAAGTGCGCTCAAGGAGGTAGCGTATGGGCGCTTGACCTCTTTGGAACAGAAAGCGGAGGGTGTTGCTGACGGCGACCCAGAAAACTTTAGCTTTTCCTTTCAGAGGCATCTCAATTTCCTCATTTCGTTTCAATGACAGCTCCACATGGACATGGTCCAGGTGGCCGCTCCATGCTAGAAATGTTGCGTGAGCATGCAGATAGCCCTAGTGTTGCATAAGATCTCTTACAAAAATATTTCCTCCTCCCCATGAGCAGCAGCGGGCACATATCACACAAGTAGTGACCGCAGAGCTTCGTCGGCCCGGAGTACCCTCAGACTTCTCAGTACTCCTTTTGAGAAAGTAGTGGTTGTGTTCTGGTGAGCGGTCAAATTGTTGTATTTGAATGTTCGTATGTCCCCTCTCGGCTTGAGCATCGCGTCGTGATTCTTCGCAGACGTTCCGGCTAACAAGGAAGTCCCGCTAACTTTTTGGCCCAAAGTCAACAGCAACATCACACTCTCTTCACCATTGTCTCTACTCGCTTCATCTTCTGTTCTGCGAAGTACCTGTTGAGGCGACATACTCAGGCTTCGACCACACTTGATACCGGCGTCCAATTGCCAAAATTTATAGACTTCCAAGCCTATCAATCCTTCGAGTCTTTGGCCACCCTCGGCAGTTTTCGCCCTATTCCCTTCAACCACACTATTCTCTGCTGGTAGCAGAGCAAAAGTAGTCAAGATGTTGGCCGCCGACCTTAGTCCCGAGACGCTGAACAACTTCAGTGTCATCGAGCGAATATGTTCTGCCTTCTCCCTCTGCGGTACCTTCTTCATTGCCGTCACCTTCTTGGGCTCCCGGTCCTTCCACAAGCCGATCAACCGTCTCATTTTCTACGCTTCCATAGGAAACATTTTCACCAATATCGCCACAATCATCTCAAGAGCTGCTGTCATTAGCAAAGACTTCAATGGACCTCTTTGCCAAACTCAGGCTTTTCTCATTCAAATGTAGGTCTCTCTAAGCCAAGTATAACCATGCCTACTGACGTATTCTAGGTTCATGCCAGCTGATGCTTACTGGACCTTTGCCATGGCTCTTAATGTCTACCTGACCTTCTACCAGAAGTTTGGTTCACATCAGCTGCGCAGATTGGAGAAGTATTATTTCCTGTGCTGCTATGGACTACCACTCATTCCTGCTTTTACCTACATTTTTGTCAAGACGCCAAGCAAAGGCAAATTTTATGGAAATGCTACCTTGTGGTGCTGGGTCTCAACGGAATGGGACGTCTGGAGAGTCGCTACATTCTACGGTCCAGTCTGGTATGCCGCTCTCGCTTTGCAAACTACTGTACATTTCAGTTTTCAAGTTCGACCAACTGACTTGCGATAGGGTCATCATTGCTCTCACTGTGATCATCTACATTCGTGCCGGCAAGGATATCTATAAGAAGCGACAACAACTCCGAAACTTCTCAGTTCCGGCTCCGGATCCAATCCCGATTATGCACGACCCCTTCACCGCACAGAAGACTACAGAGGTTGTGATCACTCACGAGATTACCGATCCTGCCGATATGATCAACCTTGACCGTCTCAGTAGTGTCAAGCGCCCAGCAGCTACAGTTTCTAACAACCGCGCTTACACATACGAGATCACCGGTCCCAAGGACGGGCAAGTTCAGCAGGGTAACGCAAAGCAAGAGGTTGTCATCTCAGCAGGAACACCTACCACCCGTCGTCCATTGAGCCAAATCAGCCAGACGAACCGCTGGTCTTTCCACGAGGGGGCCGAAGTCCAGCGAGAGCGCAAGGGTTCCGCAACTGAGAATCTCGTCCCAGTCGCGGGCCGCTCGAACATAGTGCCTATCCGACGCCACGCCGCAATGGAAGCTAACACCGCTATCTGGTCCTACACCAAAGTCGCTGTCCTTTTCTTCTTTGCCATGATGATTACCTGGGTTCCGTCCTCAGCCAACCGCGTCTACTCCGTCGTCCACCCGGACCAAGTCTCCCTCGCTCTCGAGTATGCTTCCGCATTCGTGCTTCCTCTCCAAGGTTTCTGGAACGCTCTCATCTACGCGAGCACTTCCTGGCCAGCAGTCAAGGAACTATGGGCTGGTCGGTTCATTGGTTGGGGAGGCATTCGCACCGCAATTGCTGCGTTCTCAGCTGATAAAGAGCACGAGCTCAGCAGACCAAGCGTCCAGATTGGGCGGAAGGGATATGCGTATGAAACTGAGTCTTCGACTGAGTTAAATACCGAGAGCCGACCGACTACAGGCCGCCCTGATTCCAAGGATGGCCCGTCGATGAAAGCTTGATTGTGCTTGTGCACTTTCTTGCTTGTATCATAGGCGTTGTTTGGTCGAGAGATACCTGGCTTTCGGCAGCTGCTGTACTTGATTTAGCGTGGCGTTAAGGCGGTTTTGAATGGCATGGACAAAAGATAATCGGATGGGCCCGGTGGTTGGTGCGGAGTGAACTTGGCTTCTCTTTGCTTCACCTTTGTCTTTACTTCGCTTCTTCGTGTTGCTTTGAACTTGCACATTTATCCAGCCGGCGCGCTGTGATGTAGGGAATTTCTCCAAGCCGAGCAGTTGTTGCTCTTTGTACCTGAAGATACCTTAGGGACGTATGTACTCGCTTGACATACTCGTGGAGTATGAGAAAGAATTGAACTTGAAGTGTGAGCTTTGGAAGCACAAACCATTTATTGCCATCGTGCACTCAAAACAAGCTAGTTGTTTCTAAGTAAGTAATCGAGGCAGCACAGACCCTCCCTAGAGGGAGGTGGCCGCTAATACGCGATTAAAATCATAAATATAAGCATTAAAAATCAACCAATCAGGATATAGACAAGCTTGAAATTATCATTGATAATGTGTATTTTAGCCGTTTTATTGCCCTTTTTCGACCCTTTTAGACACGAATTAAGGCCTGGGTAGATCAGCAACGCTTGGCCTCTTCTCGTTCTTCCTCTTATAACTCTTTCAGCCTCTGATTTCCCTCTTTAACCTCTTAATCCAACCTTCTTTTCTTCTCACTCGCAAGCTCTTCACATCCTTATCTTCTTCCCTCCAAATTTTATCTAAATACTCTTAATTCTCCCTGACTTATCTGGCCTCTTACTGTTAAGGCAAGGTTCTGAACTACCGCCCTGACACGTTCTAAGAGGACGTTAATCCATAGTCGTCGAACGGGTAGGAATTCACTCAGCATACGACACTACTGCCTTCTCTAGCATAGGAAAGCTATATTTCACTTGCTAGCGTATTCGAAAACATAATAGAGCGTCTTAGGCATTAGTAAGTCTTGCTGAATTGCCTCCTTTTGTAGTCGCGTTTAGAGTGCTGTGTGCGCGGCGTCGCGTCGCTAGAGGTAGTGATACAAGATTTAAGATTCCTTAGCCAGGGCTTTAAGGTTGACTTTAGTACCTTCTGGGATTGAAGTAAGGGCTTCGATAATGCGTTCTTCGTGCTCAGGATCGAATTTCATTATGTGGTTAATTAGTTATTGAATTTAGAAGGTTTAATATTCAAAAAAAATCGCGTATTAGTGATAATCGCATATTGGTGGCCACCTCCCTCTAGGGAGGGCTGTGCTGCCTCGATTACAGTAAGCTTCGAAACCGGCTTCTTCCCAAACACTCTCTCTTGAAAAGTGGTGCCTACAGTACTTTTCTCACTGATCCCTGCGTGCAGCTTTGCCGTTTTAGTAAAGCGCACTGCAAGGGTAATGTTCCGATGTACCTCCTCGCTCCGAACTCTCGTCATCATCATTTTCATATCCTCGCTTGGCCACATCACTCGTCTTCGTTCTTTCCATTCTATTCACACATTATTCGGACAGGACCAGGGTATCTCAATCACTTCTCTTCTCAAACTCAGTTCGCACAAGATCATTCCACCTTACATCTTCCTCTGTCAAATCCAACGAGTAGATGTCGGATATTTCAGTACCGGAATGGTATTCTTACCCCTTATTTTAGTGCCACGCAAGCACTACCCCTTTCGGCTAGCTAGGACTTGTGTTCTTAGGTCTCATGAACTAGGATTATCACTATATATACTCAGTCAATCTTTCTATAGAAATGAAGACATCTTTCCCTTCGCATTTTTCAACATTCAGCAATTACGTGACTATCTGCTCGATAGTAGATACATCCGCCATCATGAGTGCGTCGACTACAGACACTACCAGCGCTCCGCAAGAGCACCCGTTCTATAAAAGGCTCTTGCCGCTACGGCTTCATCGCCTACTCCGTCCGCCTCAACTTAACTATTCCTAATCCAAAGACCGACGCCATCATCACGAAGTGCAATTGCACCTTCTGTTTGAAGGGAGGCAGTACCTTGGTCATGCCCGAAGAAGGGTTCCTTCAAGCTGCTCACTCCAACTGAGGGAATGGGCGCCCTCACAGACTTCACGTTCAACACGAATCGGATTCACTATCGCTTCTACCCCAAGTGCGGAGTCAGATGCTTCTTCAACAGTATCTTCGAAGTCAATGGTCAGGAGATGGAGATTTGTAGAATCTATCGAGCAGATAGTCACGTGATTGTTGAATGTTGGAAAATGCGTAGGGAAA